>JAODGC010000001.1:4613815-4651977 GCA_027574925.1 Ecitoglossa quadriceps | reverse complement strand
CACACACACACACACACACACACACACACACACACACACACACACACACACACACACACACACACACACACACACACTAGGCAGTTGCTTTTACGACGAGCTCGTTTCTTGCTCGTTTATGCCATCGTATGCCTGCCTGCCGGCCTGGTGGAGGTCAGTGACTGACTGACTTCCAGCTCGTTGCCGAGGGCAAGAATTGAAACGGAAAGAGAGAAGTGCGATATTTGGTGTGGTGCGGTTATAACTTCAGCCATTAACAACAAACATTTACATCAAAGAGAATAATAATACGACAGATCGCTTGTGGAAATATAATCTTGTAACGTTTTGTAATTGTTGCACTCGGCTGATCGATGGAAAAGTAATTATGGGAAAGGAATTGTTGGTAATGGCTTTGAGTCGATTCCAGATTATGCCATGCTTGTATTCGACAGACAATTCCAAGACCAATCAACCCAATATATTAATTAATTATTTATTAACGCATTGTTTGTCATTGTGAATGTTTACAAACTGCAATACTGAGCAAACATGTTAGTCACAGAGATTCAAAGATAGATAGTTGGTGGTGAATAATTAAATGACGATTTGATCTATTTGAAATTGCACCAGCTGTCATAAGATGGACGGACTGTAATAGGAGTTGGATGTGTGTTGGTTCAGGGGTTTTTCTCCCCCCCCCCCGGTACATTCCTTGTTCTTCTCTATTCGGACTTTTCCAACTCGTCGCTTACATTTTCATATTGTGTTAGCACAAGCGCACTAATTATTTGTGAAATCAAATAGCTTAGTTTATATCATGCGTTATTTGAAGCTGTGTTGCACACAAGTTTCCCATACAACTGTCAGGTTTTTGTATAAAATGTGCACTTGAATGTGATATTTTGCTTCCGGGAAGTTCAATTCTAGTAGTTGCTTTGAAAATACGATTTGCGAGGAAATTCCAGACTGCATAAACAAACCTCCTACGATATTCCACCACTATCTCGGCATATTGCATGTAAGCGGGCGAAATAAATCGAATCGAATGGGTTGTACGTAACAATTTCGGCGCTCATCAAGTATTTCACGAATTCATCATTATTTAATATTTGCAGGAATTTGCAGCTGTGCATTAAATGTATTCCAACTATAGACGACGTGTTGCAATCGATATCAAATTGTTATTTGTGTGCAGTCGGAAATGGTGACTATATTGGCTGCTGTGTGTGCATGGACTGATTACTCAAGATAAAATATTTTTAACGACCTCCCGTGCTGGAAGGTCGCGCGCTTCGGGCGAATTCCAGTGCAATTTCGTCCTCTGTGTTGGGCTATCGTCTACGGTGATTAATTGTGCACGCTCGGATGATGGGCGATAATGTCAGGCCGGCGTGCTTGACGCATAATCGCGCATTGTGCGAGGTTACCAGACCCAACTAGGGAGAGGCCTATTGTTGCTTGATGCATTCAATACTAATGATTAATACACGATTATTATACATACGGGCAGAACATGGCATCCAAGTGTTTTGATTTGATATCAAAATTGAGCGAATAAATTTTACTACCGAAAACATCCATTTGTTGTCAAACGGGCTGTAAATCTGGAGTACAACAGGAAGTCTACGAAGTTTCAAATATTAGAAATTGACCTAATATCTGGTCAATTTTTTCAAGTTGATAAATTTAAGGTTGTCGAATACTTGGGATCTGCGCCAGGGAACTTGTTTTAACGTAGAGCACTGTTTTCCCAAAAGTCTCATTAATTGTAGACCAATGTGGTTCGTTTGGCATACAAATTAAAGCCAAATACGCGTACGTCGCTAATGCCAATTTTGCATGCCATGTACGCGTGCTTGCACTAGGGGATTAAATATTGTAAACTTTTTCATTTTATTTTGTTAGAGATATGATTGTTTCAATTACAGTTTTTGCCGAATTTGGCCATAAATAGTTAATTTTTGCAAATGAATGTATCTGAGACTGTGAATGTGTTGCACATGTAAAGTATTCGTCATGGAAATACAATAGTGCAGTTAATGTTAATGGCCTTCTTTGTATTGTAATTGAAACATTGTTGACTCTCTTACATCATTACCATTTTATCCTGCTGCGGTTGTGCTTAGCGTTTCCCTAATACGCCCAATGTTATTCGCTGAGATTGCGATGTGACTGTTATGTGCGCCGCTGGTCGTAAACATGTGACGATCATAATTCGCGGAGAAAACACATTAGCGATTCGCAACGATGCCCGGCGGCCTTGGCGCAATTGCTTGCCGCCAGCTAGCGTAAACAAATTGCCTGGCCAATGGTTTAATAATACAATTTGTACGTTCGCTCGCCCGCCGCGTTCTTTGTTGCTTGTTATGTTATCGTAGGGCAATAGTTTTGCCTTTTTGTTTTTAATCAGCATCAACATTCTGCATCAAAACAATCTCGTAATTGACCAAGGAGTCAATATGAAAATATTGAGGCAATTTGGATGGATTAGTTTGGCATTTGTCTATCATGATGGATGCGTTAACTGCTCCTTTTCAGAGCAGTTCGTTTACGCAGAGTTATTTAATCAGAGGTCACTTGGGTCAACGATATTGACGATGGCGTCAATTGTATGGTGTGCGTCAGAAGGGAAATTTTTCGATAATTTCCTATTATTTATTGCTAGCGTAAAAATATCGCTGATACAAGGAACTTAATAGAGAAGTTATCAATCAGCGTGAGTTATATTAATAAGTAATTTATTAACATACACTCTCTCCCCATTTATTGATGGTTCGTTTTTTAAATTTTTTATGGCTGCCGCAGTTCCAATTAAATATGTTGAATTGAAATAGACTAGCACTAGAAATAGACTAGTATTATTTTGCCATCACAAAGTTGAATGCAATCGCCGCGCGGTGACGTATTATTGTTTGATGAATTAATAAATTTTTATAGCATGCCTTCGTTGCAACCTTAGTAATTTTCTATTAACTATTTATCGCCAATAAGTGATTCATATGTCGATTGGAAATATTCTATTGTGTTGAGTGAGTATGGCTTGCTTATCATTTGAAGTGAGAAATGCGCAGATCAGTGGAAACAATGTTTCCGTTGCGAGAATTTATTCGATGAAAATCTATTCCGTCGCATTTCGCCTTACTTCGTGGTATCGTGCAATTAAAATTGATTTCATTCGTGGGTGATTGATTAATGGGGCATGTACGCGTTCCAACCGAGTACTGAATCAGCAAATAAAAACAATGTTTGGCAAAAAGTAATTGATTTTGTGTTCAACACGCAATTGCAAAATTCTCTGTGTTCTATCTTCTATGACGCCGAAATGTAATTTTTAAATTTAGTTTCAAAGGAGATTTAATTGTGGAGGTCCTATGACGAAAATTGTGCTTCGCTACTGGACTGTATCTTTCCACACAGTTTGATCAACGCATAAACACTACGGTGGCCACAAACACACCCTGCCCATTCAGAAAATTTGAAATCAATCACTACCAGATTGATTACTGCTGATTGCAGTAAGTAACGAGGAGTTTGGCTGTTTCCAAGCTATATGACGGCCAAGTAGCAAGTTGCATAACGCGATTGTAACGTACGTCTCATTTGTGGCATGGTGTTTACATCTGCAAAGTTCTTTCTTCTCTTTGTGAAGCATTGTTAGTGATCTGGTCTGCTAGGTATGTTGTACGCTGGGATATTACTTATGGATTGCAACTGGGACGGATGCATTCAGACTGTTTTAATTGATTTAATTTACGGTGTGGGGTCGTAAGAAGTATTCATGACTTTATTACGTTCTCTTGCAGAACTATTTCTTTATTACTCGACTATGATCGTTTCACAATGTGTAATATTAGAATGTAATTACATTCAAACAATTTTCATCGTACTGAATGTGTGCTAATAGAAATAGCAAATACTAATGAGCCGTCATTAAATTTAGCATATCTTTGAATGGAATGTACTGTTAGTTATTTATCGTGGAAGGTGGAATTCAGCTGCTGATTCCTAATCGACTTGTCTATTTATATTCGAATGTAATTTACTCGTGTCTCTCGCTCGATTGAGAAAATCATGTCCGAAAAAGAAACAAGAAGAAAGGGAAAGTTTGTCACTTTCTACCTTTATTTTCGCCATTGCTCGGAGCGATTCTGTTTTATCGCGCAATGGGCTGGATACACGAATTTGTGTCGATGCGTTCATTCATTAGCAACAATTGTAAACGCTTCGCTTCGTTGAATGTACGACTCACGTCTAATCCGTTCCGTTGGAAAAACATATGTTGCGTGGTGATTTGTTGCACTTGTTTTTCCTGCAGTTGGTTGTTTCAATCCTCTCGCGCCAAAGTATTTACAATTGAATTAATATTTATGAACGAACTTTAAACTTTACGGAATTAATTATCGTTAATTTGCATAACACGGCGGGCAGCAATTAATTACCTTTCTACCTCCTATCTTCCATGCACTTGTTCGCTCGCCTACATAATGGAATTAATGTTTAACCTTCAGCTTATTTTCTGGTTCTTCTTCGCTGCAATTGTGTTGTTGGTGCATGCATGTATAAGCTGATTATGCACTCCGTGGATCATAGCACCACAAGTGATATAAACAGCACAATAGCGTTTCGCATTCCTTCTATGATAGCTACACGCTTGTGGCGTTGTGCATTGTGAATGCACGTCCGTAATTATCAGCGATGAAGGCCCGCGTAGTGGTGAGGAGGTGAAGTCGAGGACGAAGACAATGCGCAGTAAAAGCCACAAGCCTACGCGTTGATCTTTAACATTAAGTTATTTGCAATTCTCAGTTCAATGCAGACGTCCGCTTTGGTTTTGTTGCGTATGTGTCTCCATTGTTAGGACGACTTATGAACATTTAGGACATTGGTTGAAATTGTGTTTTCCCTGCGATGCGTGGACTATTTGCATTGATGACCAGCTGCAGTTGTGCCTAGTTTGTCCAATCGCCCTTTGTCTTCCCCTATCAGCTTTACTGGCTGGCCCACCGCAATGAGCACATTCTCATTAAATTGTCAGTGCGCTCAATTCAGCCGGTTTCTACTTGTGCATGCAAAGTTGTTGTAAGCCCTCCGCTGGGTCCAGTATGCATCGAGTTTAGAATTCTGTTCGTTAACACGCGAGTGCGCGACGGCCGCGGCGGCGGCATTTACATGTACTGAACATAACTAGCGCACGCCTTTGCCGGTTATCGACCTTCGCCAAACTCGCACCGGCATCGGCAGCAGCGGCAACGGCGGCGGCGGCGGCTTGGAAGGGAACTTGCTTGGCGTTGCACCTAGTAAACGCCGATCGAGTATTTGCTTAATGCGTATGTGTTAGATACACCCTGCATCGTGCACGTACGTCGTGGTGCTTGTGTGTTTGCGCTAGTTCCATGTTTACAATTACGCCTCGCCGGCGGGAATTTAGATAGTGGCGGACGAGTTGCACGCCGGCGGCTCTATCGAGAGTTGTGCCGCGACCGAAACGGTGGCGCGTTTTTCTCTTTGCTCGCGACTGGCTCGTAAGTTACGCGCCGCGAGTGTTGTTGACTTCGACCTACTTTCCGCGTCGCGCGGCGTAATCATCGCGTCTCGTGCCAAGTCGCGTTTGAATTCGTATTTCACATTGCAATCGCAATCGTTGGTCGTGTCCTGCATATGAATAATATGCGCGTCCATGAATAATTCATACCTAATTCGTGTACTGTTTGTCTTCATCCCAATACATAACGTGATTAAACTTGTACCAGTTTCGATTGGCTGTAATTGCCGTCCAATTTGTCCGTTTTTTTATGCTCGATAGTGCAGTAGCCTGCAATTAATGCGTTATTTTTTATTTCAGCTGTAAGTGCACGAGGTAGAAAGAGGAAGTCCAGTGAGAACGAAGCCACGCTCCATTCAAAATTGAGAAATACATCCTACAACAAGGAAGACTTGGAAAACAAGCAGACGAGAAGCAAGAAAAACGGTGTGCATAATCGGGCAGCAGCCAGGAAGAAGATCTTGGAAGAAACGAATAATAGTAAATTGCGTCAAGTAAAACCCGATCGGGTCGAGCCGAGCCTGCAGAACGCTAGCGACGACTCGGCGCTCTCGGCTGTCTGCAGGCTATCGTTTGAGGAGAGCGCTTGTGACCCTTGCGAAGTTGTCAACAATAACAATAATATCGACGAAAGGGAAAACAAAGGAAGTGGTAGAACGCGTCAGGATTCAGATACCTCCTCGGTTGGTGTTAGTGTAGACACACCACCACAGGCTGCAGACGATCGTGTAGAAATCACATCTGCCGTCGTCGTTGGACCATCCTCTTCTTCATCGACATCTGTTGAGGAGATTCCAATCGAGAAGAAGAAGAAGGGGGTCGGCGCACCTAGCCAACAGGTCAACGACAGCGCGTTGGAAGATGATATCAGTAACAGTAGCAGCGTACAACTGGTAGGACCCGCTGACGAGAGTAACGACGGTCCTCGTGACGATGACGGGGCTGTCCATGGTCCAACGCCATTGCCCGTCATCAACGAAATTGTAAGCGAGGAAGACGATTGCGTGATAGTGGCGCAACGCACGTCATCATCCGGCCACAATAGCCGACTGACCCATCGCCATCCGCATCGGCGGTCACCCATTGATATTCAGCATCTGCAACATCACCACAACGTCGAACGCGAGTGCTCGCACCGCGGCGACGATGACGGGCCGCTGTCAGCATCCTCGCCGTTCAGCAGCAGGATGGAACTCGCCGAGTCAGTTGGCCACGTCTCGCTGCTCCGCTTTCCGGACGACCGTTCCGATTCGGGCGTAAGTTCGCTGAGGTCCGGCAGCGGCGATGAGCGGTCAGGCTCGCGCTCCAGCGCCTTAAGCTCGTCCGACGATCCGCCGCCTCTAGGCCCGCAATCTAGCGCGCCGCATACGCAGCTCACGCCCGCCGCAACTAGATCGCCGCTGTTTGTAGCGGCCAACGCGTCCGGCGCACAGGCAACGCCTGTTGCCGCCGCCGGCGGTTCCGAACCGGTGCGCGTGTGGCGAGACCCCAGTCTGCTGCTGGAGTCCGAGCCGCACGTCCGCCATATTCACAGTGTGCAGCATCAGTCGCTGCTAATGTCGCACCCGTCCGCGCCGGCCGCCTCGGGCCCGCCCCCTACGTCCGCCGCCGCCGCAGCAGCAGCCGCCGCAGCCGCCGGCCATCCCGCGCTATACGCGCCTGGCCTCATGGCGACGCATCATGTACCCCCTCATGCTCTCGGGCCACCCGGTGCACTGTATCCGCACATTCCCGATCCTCTGTTTTTCACCAAGGTTCAGCAACGGTATCCAATGCCAATTGCAACTCATATGCTGCCCCCCGAGCCCAGCCATGTTGAAGCTATGCTCGAGCGCGACCGACATGAGCGACTGCTGCGCGAACGACAAAATCAGGAGTCTCGCGAGCTTGAAAAGCGAGAGAAACAACACGAAAGACTAGTAGACAAGCATTTCGAGGAATCTCTGAAACGTGCTCTTCCGCAGAAGGTGTGTGTGTGTGTGTGTTTTTGTTTCTGTTTCTGTTTCTGTTTTTTTTATACCTTTCTTTTGTTTGGCTTATATATACCTGTTCTTATTGTGTTAACGGTCATGCATTTCTGGTATTCGTAGGCGACAGGCTGGAACTTCAACAGCATGCCACCACCTGCTCGCGGAAATGACGAGGAAAGGAAACGAGCTGAGCAAGAGCATCATCAGAGGGAGCAACAGCTGAGGCATTTAAGCAGCGCCACTCAAGCCGCTGCACGAACTGAAGTCAGGGAGAGAGAACGTGTCTATTACCAACCTTCGGTGAGTGTAAACCGCACCAACTTTTCATACCGTGCGTCTTGTATCTTGTTTTACTACTCGAATGCAACTTATTTCCATTCTTCTTCTTTTTTTTTTTTTGCAGCAACAACGTCAATCTAGCCTACCTAGCAAAACGGACTATCCACCACCGGCGCACAGTCGCACAACGTCCAGTAGCAAATCGGAGAAGATGGCGTCGGTTCATCCAGTGCATCCAAAGGGCGAAGTTAATATGTTTGGATATCCCGCCTATCATCCGCATATTTTCTCGCACGAAGCAAAAGGCAAGGTTCCTGTTGAGCATCACAAGTTGCAAAGCAGTGGACTGATAGTGACTAAAAGTGGCAGTGACCGTGATCGTGAAAGAGACACACTACCGAATCCGCCACCACTGATGAGTGAACTAAAAAATTCTGTGATTGTGAAGCACGACGCGAAAAGTCAGCACCATATGGAAACGTCGCGTGTGTCCGTAGCGCACAGCCCTAGTCCAAAGCTCCGCGGCGACCACATGGGTCACTATATGACTTCACCGCAAGGTGCGCACAAAGGCGCAATGTACGAGTATCGAAGTCCCACGCAGTCTCCGCATCATTTGCCACATGCACCCAGCCCACATCACCTACAGCCGGAAAATTTGGGCAAGCCGCCCGTGCATCATCGATCACCTGGAGGTCAGCTCCCCAGTCCGCATCACCAACGGCAATCACCCCATCAGCATCCCCATGCCCAACCACACGCTTCGCCGGAGATGCGCTACCGAGCAAGCGAGCATTCAACGATGATATATGCTGCTAATGTAAAGACAAGTATACCATCGAGTTATCCTTACATGGTTCCCACAAGTACTGTTAATGTTAAGCCCAAAGTGAGCAGTCCTGCGCCGCATCATATGTACGGCAAGCCCAACATTAACCCTTCAATATCTGCGTCAAGAGCACACGAACAGGCGACTGCGGGAAATCCTATACCGTTGACATCTAAACCACACCTGTCTGCTACGATTTCACCTTCTCCCTATCAACAAGTGTCTCAGTATCATCCGCCGCGACCAGTTCCGTCGCCCACACAGGGCGGACAACCGCTGCCGCCTCCCGCGCACAGTAGTAGCGCGCACTCTAGAGATCGTGCGAATCACCCTAATTATGATCGCATGTTTTCTGGAGGCTCGGTGCCTGGTGGTCTTTCGGTGAAACCGAGCATGCAGCATGGGACATCGCCACCGACCGCCGCCTCCGCACCGTCTCCGGTGGCACGGATCCATTCGCAGTATTTGCCCGGTGTGACGCATCCATCACAGAGTATTCCCTCCAGTCATTCCGTGCAGACGCAGCCGTTGGATCTGGGGGTGTCTTCAAACAAGTATGACAGCTCATTGTCGCCTAAACGGAAAGCGGCAATTGTTGCTAACAACATGCCCGTGTGTCTTGAGGTGAAGAAGCGGCGAGTGGAATCCACAACACCCACTCCACCACAATCGCACTTGCCTCTGCATTCGCAGGCGCAGAATCCAGCGCACAACCAAATGTATCAACATTTGGCACCTAACCAACAGCCGGCGCTGCATGTGCCCCATCAGAATCTCCCACTTTATGTCGGCGCAGCGCAGCCATCACAAGCACCTCAACTATCGCGTGTGAGCGAACCAAGCCCGCTCGTCGCAAGCGTGGCTACAACTATAACAACGGTAGTGAATACAGCCGCTTATCGCAACTCTTCGGTACCGCCCGCACAAAGTCCTGCTTCACTAGCGGAAGTGTTGCCTGACGTGAGCGTTACACCCTTGATTGTACCTAACTCTGCTAGTAATAGCAATGTCGTAAATAATGAGCGACCGCCAAGTTTGGAAAGTTCTTCATCGATAGTCTCCAACGCTAACAACGGTGGCACCGTATCCAGTGCAATAATAACGCCTGCCTCAGCGATTACGAGTAGCGTGGCTATAATACAGGAGCCAGCCACACCGCCGGTAAAAGCGACGACGCCATCAAATGTTGACTCTGAGAAAAGTAATAGTCCAGTTCCCATTGTAAAGCCAGCTGGTTCCAATCCTGTGCGACACTTGAAGAAGGCTTGGCTCCAGAGGCACACGGGCGAAGACGTTGAAGATACTACCGGAATGGTTGGAAGCGGTAGTTGTATTTCTCTTCCGCTTAACCTTAATAACCCCCCACCAAAGGACCCGCCACCTGTTAATTCGTTGCATAGTATTGGCAGCATGGCTGTAAATAGTATCAACAAGGGCAAGACTTTCAAGGGCTCTGCTAACAATCGTAAGGCGCACAAGGACACCGCCGCGTCGTTGAATGGACATCCGTTGGATTCCGGCAAAAATAACGATGACTCTTCGAGTTCAGACCAAGAGCGTGGCCGGAAATCACCGCCAAAACGGAAGCCACCGAAAGTGAAACGTAAAAAAGGTGGTGGCGGTGCGCCAAAAAAGAGTGCGGAGGAAAAAAAGCAGCGGAAGGTCAGCAGCGGAAGCAACCAACTTGCAAGTGAAAGTGGAAGCGACAGCGACAAGGAGTCTATTACTGATAAGGACTCTGATTCCGGAGCCAGCACCACTGTTTCCGCGGCCAAGAAACCCACTGGCGCGAATTCCAACACCAGCACTGCCAGTGCCGCCAAAGATAAAGAGCCGAGAAAGCGGGGTCGTCGTCCGAAGACAAAAAACGATAAAGGCGAGGAGCCGCGTGCTAAGAAGTCCAAGGACGACTTGGCGCCCCAACGCGACCCCTTTCGCAAACCCCCAGTGGGGCAGTTAAGAAAGACAGGTGAGAGTTTTTTACAAGACGGCCCGTGCTTTGAGGTGGCGCCCAAGTTGGCCAAGTGTAGAGAGTGCAGATGGACGCCCAACCAAAGATCGAAGAACATGCCTAACATCTTTTGCAGATTCTACGCGTTCAGAAAGCTAAGGTACACTAAGAATGGGCAACTTGCCATTGCTGGTTTTTCCGATCCTCACAATGACGCCACGGAGGTAAATTCACATTTTACTTGAAAACTCTTCTAACCGCTATCGTAAAATAACACAACTGCACTTTCGGTTCTTCTAACTTTTTTTTATCACTGTTTTACTAATATCTTGATTCTCTATTAAAGGAAGATTTAAAACTGTGGCTTCCATCACCAGACGCTCCACCTTCCGACCTAGACCTAGAGACATCCAGATTTCTTTTGAAGCAGGTTGGCGATCACTTTTGCGACCTTCTGGTTCAAGAAAAAGACGCGCAATTCGAACACATGGCGGAAGGTATAGATTACTCAACTTTTATTCACATTTCTTGTTAATTCTCGATAAATTAACGAAATTCACTTTTTCATAGATAAAACGATAGCCTGGAAGCGAGTAGTCCAGGGCGTGCGCGAAATGTGCGACGTCTGCGAAACTACTCTGTTCAATTTCCACTGGGCATGCGGCAAATGTGGGTTTGTTGTTTGCTTGGACTGCTACAAGAGTCGCAAAGCAGGCACAGTAAAGGTATGGGGCGAACCTGGTAAGGATCGCGATGATTTCTCGTGGCTGCTGTGCACAAATCGACAGGCACATGAGCATGAAAAGCTGATGCTCACACAGATCATCGCGGGCGACTGCCTATTGAAGTTGGGTCGACTTGTACATGAAATGCGCGAATTGTGGAATGTCGAGCAGTACTGTGGTTGTCCCATTAGCAAAGAAATTGCTCAAAAATCAAACGGCCAACGCAAGGAGCTCATTAAGAGTATACTTTCTGCAGAACTTAATGGTGGTGTGGTTATAAAGAAAGAAGAGGCAAGTGAAAAGGGAGTAATGCCTACTCTGAATGGAGGTGGTAATGTAAAGGACGAAAAGGATGGTCTGAATTGGTTTGCCGATGTTGCTCTTGGTAACAGCGATGATAAGAAATGTGAGGATAGCAGCGATGATGATAGCAGTTATTCTACGTTAAGAGAATTGTTAATTCGGCCATCACATAAACCCAACGGTAGCCGAGCTGGCAGTCCAGTGGCTAATGCAATACCGAAGAAGAAGATAGCAGTCAGGCTCGATACGTTGGACGAAGTCATCTCTAGTGTGATTGAAGATAGTGTTCCTAAACTAGAACATCCTGGTGACCACAAAGAGCTGAAGCATTTTGTGCCAAGGGAAAATGCAATAGCGAAAACGAGAGGAATGTTGCCAATTCGGATTATGACACTCACCGAAAGCAAGCTGTTATACCCAGATGTACCGCATTCGTGGCTGTGCGATGGGAAATTGCTGCGATTGAGCGACACAACGCATCCTGGAAACTTTAAAATCTTCCAGGTAAATATATTGATGCTGCTGTGTTAGCTGTCTTCTATTAGCACCTGGATTTTATGTTTTTTTTTCTTTTTAATATATCTTCAATTCAATTTAAAGGATCAATGGAAACGGGGTCAACCAGTACTAGTCAGTGACGTTAGTAAACATCTTTCCAAAGATCTGTGGACGCCAGATGCATTCTCGAGAGATTTCGGTGATGAGAAAAACGACCTCGTCAACTGTATGAATGGCACAACGTTGATGAATCAGCCCATGCGTAAATTCTGGGAAGGTTTCGAACATTTTACCAAAAGGTTAAAGGATGACAAGGGCAATCCAATGCTGCTCAAACTAAAGGATTGGCCGCCCGGAGAAGATTTTGCCGAATTGCTTCCATCACGTTTCAACGATCTAATGCGCGTTTTGCCACTTTCCGAGTACACCCATCGTAATGGAAAACTGAATCTGGCTAGTCGCCTACCTGAGTGCTTTGTTCGACCGGATCTTGGTCCAAAAATGTACATTGCATATGGTTCCGCCCTCCACCCGTCCAAAGGCACGACCAATCTCCATCTGGATATTTCCGATGCCGTAAACGTAATGGTTCACGTTGGCATTCCCAAGGATAGTGATACAGATGAGCACATAAAGGAGGCGTTCCGGGCAATTGACGAGGCTGGTTGTGATATACTTACGCGGCGACGAGTTCGCGACAAGGGTGAACTTCCTGGGGCCCTTTGGCATATTTACAATGCTCGCGACGCTGACAAAATTCGCGACTTGCTCAACAAGGTTGTTGTGGAGAAAGGCGGCGTGCTGCGACCAAATCACGATCCAATTCACGACCAAAGCTGCTATCTAGACGGGCCGCTGCGGGAACGACTTTACAAGGAGTATGGCGTTGAAGGTTACGCTATTGTGCAGTGTTTGGGTGATGCCGTCTTCATTCCCGCGGGCGCTCCTCATCAAGTACGTAACTTGCACAACTGCATCAAGGTGGCTGAGGATTTTGTGTCTCCCGAGAACGTGTCGCATTGCTTTCACCTGACGCAGGAGTTTCGCGATCTTTCCGACACGCACTCGAACCACGAGGATAAACTGCAGATCAAGAATATCATCTACCACGCCATCAAAGATTCGCTGTCTGATCTCACGTCGGTCGTCAACAAGCACGTCAAGTGCGAGAACGACGTGGTGTCAGAGCGCAACGGCTCCGGCGACGCGACAACGGACTCCAAGACGGAGACGGCTTAAAACTTGTGATAATAGTAGACCGCTTACGGATAGTTAGATATGTCTTCGTTCTGCATAGACGTTTAACGACTGCAGAATGCTAAAGTGATACGTGACGAGAATCGAACTGATACAATTGACAAATGTGGTGTTTCGTATAGGTTGGAGACAATTTAAACTTATTGTGTGTATGCACGAAATGATGTTTTTGTTTTCGTTTTGTTTTGTATTACAATGATAATATTCGGTGTGTACATATTTTGTACATTTATTATGAACTTGAATGAAATGCTGAATATGCACGGTTTATCTTCCTGTTAGTAGTGACTCGTGACTCGATACCGGTCACCAGTTGTAATTAGTCTACTCTCTAAACAAAAATGAAAAATGATAAGGAACTCGAAAATACGATAAAAGAAAATACTGTTGTTGAAACTACGAGTACTTCTATGTGAGATGTTCTTCGTCGGTCTGCGTGAAGGCCTGTGAATTATTCATAACTATATCAATGTTGTTTCCCATAAAAAAAAAAAAAAAAACATATGTAAGCCGCGGTAGGGCAGCTACATTTTGCAAAATAATTTCAAACGAATAATTTGTGAGGAGGCGTGGATAAAAACGATTTTGAAAAAATCGCTGAACTGATATTCAAAATTAATCTTAATTTTTGTTTTGTTACAACTACGCTTAGAGGATAAAGTTCTTTTTGTACAGAGAAAATAACTACAAATTTTTGTTACTATTATACTTAGTAGTTGGCATACTATTGATTGCAAGGCGCGTTCATATTTGGAGCGTTTAATTAAGCAAGGAAGGAATTAAAAGGATTAGAAGTAAACGCGTTTATTTTATTTCATCACCTTCTGGCCGTTTTGGTTTCTTCTCTGTTTGCCTGGTAGCTGGTCTACCGATAATATCCACATACGTGAAGGTTATTTTTGTCACTTTGTATAACTGTGCCTGTTACAATGTAATGAAGCAAATATGACAAAATGTTTACTTGCTATTCAGTATTTGCACTATCTGTTGAATGGGTTACTCTATGGAAACTAACTGTTAATGTAACTTATAACACAAGAAATGGAAAAACTGAGAAAGTGCTATTTCATTAAAAAGTGCCAATTAAGATTATTTTAGTGATCGCTCGATCTTTTGATGATCTCGACTTATATTATTATTCTTAACAACGATTTTATGAAACTTTAAATTTACACTTGATACAAAATCTGCTAGAAGATGGCAACGAGAGCGTTTAGGTTATTTGCTAATATTATCAATATCCAGCACGTAAGTTTTATTATTTTTAATGGTTCTATAACCATAGATTGTTTATAGATGAAATGAAACTTATTTTTTGTTTTTGATGAGATGATTGTACAGTAGACTTAGGATTTTTTGTACAGAAACTATCTTGAAGTACCTTCAATGTTTGTTTCCGAATTGTCCCTTCTTTGGTCCAAATGATGTATAAATAATAAATGAAGCAAGGAACAATTACATGGATATAATGAACTGAATTTCGTTTTATTTTTGTTCCTTCTTCCGTCCGCATCGGGTTTCTTCAATATATCATACTTTAGAAGAGCGTAAACTGTTTTGTTTATAATTGTCCTTTCACACCGGGCAGTCGAATATATACGTGCGTTGTGAAGTGCATTGTGCATTTTGGGATCACTTTTATCGATTAACTCCGGCCAAACCGCCGATAAATTGATAATTAAATCTGATATCCTTTTGAATGTTGGCTGTAGATTGATCAGAGAATTTAGTGTCTGGGAGTTATTAGATGACCGGGATGAAACAAGTATAGGATAAAGCCGCCCCCGCCGCACTTGTTTATGTATTTTCATTCCTCTGACATTTCAAGCGGGTATAGAAGTTGATGACTTCTAATAAATTCTGTAATTCTGATGAATTTCGATAAATGTGTACAAAATTATATATATTTTTTTAAACTTACAAGTAATTTTTGAACTTGGTACCAGGGATTCAGAAATCCATTGGAGGTATATTGTTTAACTTTGCCTCAAGTGTGCACAAGGACCGAGCTAGATACCTTTTTATAATTTCTGTGATCCTAATGAGTTTCGAAAAATGTGTATAAAATTAATTTTTTTTTGGAACTTGCAAGTAAATCTTGAACTTGGTACCAGGCATGCAGAAACCCATTGGAGGTATACTGTTTAACTTTGTCTCAAATTGTGCAAGGACCAAGCTAGATACCTCTTTATCATTTCTGTGATCCTAATGAATTTCAAAAAATGTGTACAGAACTATAATTTTTTTTTGAAATTTACAAGTAATTTTTAAACTTAGTACCAGAGATTCAGAAACCCATTGGAGGTATATTGTTAAAAATCGTCTCAAGTGTGCGCAAGGACCGAGCAAGATACTTCTTTATAATTTCTGCGATCCTAATAAGTGTCGAAAAATGTGTGCAAAATTAACATGATATTGAAGTAGTAGTTTTTGCGTTTGACATCAGGGAAGTAGAAAACATTTGGAAGTACTTTGTCCAATTCTCCGTCAAGTATGGGCGGACGCCGAGTAACCAGGAAACCTCACTTTGCTGAAGAAGATACCAATATGAATTCGGATTTGTGTGTCTGAGAGTAATTTTCATATTCATTTTTCAAAGTAGAATAAAATGAAAATGAAAAAGTTTGCAATAAAAGAAATCAATTTCAAATATTGCTTTCACATAGATATAAAAGAAGGGAGAATATATCAGAAACATTATATTTTAAAGTGCAATAATTTTAATATTTACATCATAATAAATTGCTCATAACCAATTGGTATAATTTAACTATAACATAATAATTTAAAACTTAGTAATGTAAAAACTGTTTAACAAATGAGCTCCATTATTATAAATTCCTAACAACGCGACATCGTGATTGTTTTAACACAAATTACGTTACTAATGTCTATCGGTCTCAAAAGTATCGACTCAGAGTATGATTAATTGTTGTTAATTAATTTCTATGCATATTCGTACACCATCCTACATTTACAAGGTTGAGGTATAAGTACAAGAAGTATGAAATACCTTGTTAGTTATACGCGCTTGTTTTAAACATGATTTGTTGTTATTTGCGTATTTTAACACATAGTTCACACAAGATGTGTTTTTAACAGTCTTTAATTACATGGATTGCAGTTAGTACACAGTACACCTATGCTTACGTTTGATTTGTTTATAATTATTAGATATAAGTCTGTCGTTTTAATATAATGGTTCATTTCTGAAGGATTTAAGTAAAAAATAGGTTTTATATGCTTCCAAATTAATGCAATCAAGAGAGTTACTTTAAGTTGATTTTGATAGTATAGAAGAACAAGTCAGTTATATTCACATTGATATTTTACCGCGATAAATAAAATTATTTACAGGCATTGTTGGCATTTGCCACCCTTGGCTTTGTTCTCACCGCTACGTATAGATCTTGTCAACTCTCGTGCATTAGTTGCGTTCAGTTACACTCAACCCCATCGTGTACCATTCATCAATCATGATTTATTGGAGCTATCGGTAGCGGTTGCAGCTGGCTGTGGGTGTAATTGCCAAAACTCTATGCGTCTGTAAAAGGCGCTTGGGAAATGCGACCCACCAACCTGTTTCTTCATCTCCCGTCTTGCAAGTTTCAGTCAAGCAGTATTTTTTGGCATTCCTCAACAAACTCCATTTACGAACCTACCAACTCGAACACTTCCAATTGAGTTTCCTCTCGGTTTATTGGCATTGCTTGGCGTGCCACTGCAAAAGTTTTCCATCGAGATAATGCGAAAGATTCCAGTTTCCTTTAAGCCACCGGCGTTGGCTTCGAGGTCCAAATGAAGATTAGACTAAGAGTGTCTCATCGCCATCGCGTATTAGTAATGTAATTGCGCCTCTGCATTTGTAGCAGCCGATAGTGAATAAAGACAAGGTTGTAAAGTCTAAACACAATTTACTTTCTCTAGCTTTCTTGAGATGTTAAAAAACAGCTCACGTTTAGCTCTAGTTCCATAAGAGATTTAATACTGTTTAATGGTTTTGTATTAATCTTTGCTTTGCTGCAACTTCTTGGTCATTATTTGTGTGAAACATAAGTTTCATGCAATAATTCGGACGTATTCTTTTCAATTCATTTGATTGCCGGAAGCTAAAATCACTTAAATAAACGTTGAAGAGTTCAAATAAAAATGAGTATTTGAATTGAAGATCTCATATTTTGAGTTTTTTCATAGATTTTATATACATATTACATATATACTTAGTGCTTATTTACGACTGACTGATTTCTGACTAGTGACTAGTTAATTTTTGCTACTTTACACCCATCCACTGGGTGGTAAATTTACGTAAAAAATCTAAGTAATAATGTAAGGGCGCAAACCATCGAGCCAAGTGCACCTGCAACAAAACATATTTGAGTGTAGTAAACACAGCTAATTGAAAATTTTATGTAACCGTGAAAAATGCGTCTACGTGCATTTGTGGTGTTTAATCTTACAGAACACAGATGTGAACAATGTTTCCACCTAAAATACAAGTTTTATTTTGCCATACTACAATTACATTACAATTGAAATATACAAAACTGCGCTGGATGTATGTTCAATTTGAAATCATGCGTCAAGACTGTTTACCTTTTAATTTCGCAGCTGCAACAGGTGAATCTGCTTTTGCTGTGTAGGTCTCAATCTCATTCAGGAATTGAAAAGTCGCATTGAAGCCGGTGCCATCTAGTCTATCGTTGGATCTGAATGTAACGCGGAAAAATTTCCGATCAGATTCGATGTCGAATTCCTTTAATTGACCACAGTAGCGTGGATGTTTGCGATCGCGCGCCATGTAATTGGAGAATTCAACGTAGTCACTCGCTGAGTTTGCTTCACAACTATAAAATAATGAAGGGATAAGAGGTAGATAAAAAAAGTCATATGTTAAAAAATTGATATTGAAAGACGGTAGAGCTGGATTTTCTTTGCAGAAAATCAAATCAACATTGAAATCAAAGGAGAGGAATAAAAGTTTCTTCATGTACATTTGCATCGAAGCACCATGAGCACGATTGGTTCCAACATTGGAGGAATTGGAAATTTAACCCAAGTACTCAAAGTTTGAGTTACAAATTGGACTTTGAAAGACTCTCTGAACGAAATGAATTTAAGCGTATGTCTAAGGTATAATACTCACGGCAGGACGCCTTCGACGTCGAAATAATTGTAGTGCAAGTGAACTTTTTCGCCGGCGTTACCGTGGAAAAAGTAGTGACACTCTGTATCGCGTGGATAGAATCCTGGATAGTTGGGACTGTGAAAGTAGCCCGTCCTGCTTATGTTGCTATTGAATACAAACGCGCAAGGATACTCCGGTTCTTGCATTCCTGTCCGCATTCCAAAGTCTATAAATTTTCACGCGTAAGAAAATCAATGCGCTCCATTTCAAAAATCAACACTGCAGGCTAACAATGACTTACTTTCTGTGAAACTGTAAGACGCTTTGAATCCCCGAGAGTATCTTGACGCCAGCAGACTTTGGAACTCTAAGTTCAGCCGTGGGCCATTCGACATGAGCGGTTTTGGTACTGTGCTTCCGCAGAAGCTATCGATCTTTTCCATACGTCCGTCGATGTGGACAAACGCAAGCAGAGAGTCGTGATTATCGCATCTGGAAGAGGTTTAGCAAATTAATCAATCATAGTCGGTTCGTGACTGAGTAAAACTTTGAAGAATTACACTAGGAAATTGTTTATTTTAAAACTAAGAGATTAATTTCAATTCAGGAACATTTGAAACTTATATGAAAGTCCTCAAGAAATTAAATTAAAAAAAGCAGCATAAGGAAATTTAGTTAAATCTCGGCAGAAAAGAGCGGGCTATTTGAATTAATGCAATAAGAATTAGATTCATTTATAATTTTACTACGCCTTATAACATAACAGCAATGTGTGTTTCTATACTTACTCTTTAGCTTCACTATTAGGATGGAAAAGATTAAAATCGTGAAAAACAATTTGAACCCGTTCTTTGCCACGTCCTTGGAACTCGTAGCGACATGTTGTTCGAGGTGGATATGGTGAAGGGTAGTTAGGACTTGCCAAACTGCCATTCTTAGTTACATCACTATTGAATATCACATCACAACTGGATCCTGCAATAAACATAAATAATATATCTTAATTCCAACACTAAAATGATTGCACTAATTAGCTATAAATCACATTGTGTCCTGTTGGTACTTGGTGATTTTTATTATTAAATTTATTTACTTATTGTTATTGGTTAGTAATTTATATAATTGTTAGTTCATAATGTTATATACATATATAATTATCTAGCACTGAATACATTTATCATGCTGGGTTTTAAAACATAGTAGATTATCTAGACCCAATCTAGGTTAGTTGAAACCTTGCTTCCCAACTCATTGAAGCATCACCCAACCTCCGCCAAATTTAGTTTCCGACGGTACTTGATAATTAGTGCACATCCTATGCATTGTGCAGACCTTTTTGGAACCTTTTGTTCAAAGAAGTGACATACTAATAGTAGACCAACAAGTATGATAAAGTACATGCAGCTGCTCACGTTTATTGCGTTTAATTGACAACACTTTGTATGCAGATAGGTGTGGGAAAGGCCTAATTTCAAGCGCTTGCTTTACAGCTTCTGACAGCATTAAATCCAGTTGTGGTTGGAGGCAACTCTGTGCGCACGTGATAGTTGTTGACTAAGGACGTTGTATAAAAGGGTTTGCAAATCTTATTATACGCTATGTGCTAGTACACTGCGACGGGATGTGGAGGGGTTAGTAGTTTTAGAATTGGGTTGTAACGTTCGTAAACAGCAATCGCCCAAAACGTGGAGTGAATAGTAGAGGGCTAATTGATTCCAACTGGGAGTATATTCATGCTTGATGCAAATTTGGGAAGCTTTGAATGGAGTAATTGAAAGGCGGATGTAGATGTCAGTGCTTGAGATCACAAATTGGATTAATGTCATCAGAGGGTTAGACCAGTGAGTCTATCTACATGTTTATTGAGAAATATAGAATCGAGAAAAAGAATTGCTTGAGATTTGTCTATCCCAAACGTAATATGATCTATGCTGCTTAGATTTATAGCTATAATATGGAGATGAAATATGCAATCAACGCGGAAATGGTGCAAATCGAGGAAATCGTCGAAGCGAACGTCTTGGGAAAGGACGACGACGACGCACCATTTTCGTTGCCTATTAGCGATAAATCAGATAAAATCCACTCGCCTCTAACTTCAGATTCGCAGTATTCAATTTATACCTGGACATGGCGAATCAAGTGTGGGGTGGAATAAGAATACGGAAAAGCGTAAATAGAAATCAAGTGACACATAATGCAATTATTTACTCGAAACTGGTCACTGTTCAGAGTCTTTTAATAATACCATTATAGATTTATAAATGTACTATAAAGACTATATTTGCTTTATTTTATTTTTTATTTTTAAGGGTTTTCTCAAAGTGACAGTATATTCGTTAGCGCTAACTTTATTATTGTCACATTTTTCTTCGACATTTTCGCAACCGATTTAAGACGTCATGGTGGTACTTTATAAAGTTCCTAAAATGCGTGCGATTACTTCGCCTACGGCGGAATGTCGAGTGTGATCATACCAATAAAATTAAATGTAATAACTTGCGTTTCTTGCGCAAAAAAACACCCCAGCAAAGAAGTAAATAAAAATGAAACATTCATGAGATAAAGATTAAATTACAACACCAAATTGGACAATTTAATAGTGAGCACTACGGAATCTAAAAGGAAATCAAATTTTGTTTTAATTTGCAGGTGTTCCAATGGATAAAGAAAAATCTCAAGGCGTCACAATTTGATTAAAGCATTCTCGAAGGAAAGCGAAACTATTATATTCCATTTTCAACCGCAAGAGGAAACGATGTTTCCAACCAAAATTAAGCCTGGATTTTGCTTTACTTTTAATCTTGAACAAAATTGATTTAAGAACTAAGCTTATACTTAAGAAGGAGAGGTTAATAATTTAGAATCAATTAACATCACAGCCACCCAGTATCCTTTTGTAAAAGGTGAATGTTTAAAAATGCATGAAAAGTTATGCAATTATAATTTATATTTAACCTAAAATGTGAGTTTGGTTTTTTGTTGTCTCTTTAATAAGATTCTAACCTTGCATACCTAACATTGTACTATAATTGTATGATTTCCAAGAAGAAGAGTACTAAAAATGTCATATTTCTTTATTAAAATAAATTGCAACGAAAACTATTCGTGGAACAACCATCACTGCTATCCCTTCAAAACATTTCCCCTATGCTAAGTTAACTTAACCTAACTAGCACCAATCCTAACCTTATATTCTTAGATCATAAGAAAACCCAGTTATTCTTGAAACGGAGATTCTTAAGAAGATTCATGTATCTTCACTAGTTTCACCTCAATGTGAGCAGGTGAATTCGGACGTTGAGCGTTATTCCGCCTTGGCAAATTCATCTTTGCCAGTAAAATATTCACGAATAAACTCGGCAACCACGATATGTCTGCGTAATGTGTTTTCGCGAAGGCGAATGCTTAATGCGCTTGGGCGCTCATCTAAGAGCAGACCGGAAAGGAAAACTTTAAATATTTAAACGCGGTGATGAATGGGTTGCAGTAAAATTAATAAACCCATCTTGGGCCGCAACCTTCTGTTATTTCCCTCTATTATTACCTTCAAGAGAACAATTTATCATACATACATTACAGAGTTTTAGATCTTGGGTTTATTATTTAGTTGAATTTATTAGCATTACATTTTTCTTTTATTGTACTTCCGGGTTCAATATCTAGGAAAATGATCTGAAGGTATAATGATTCTTTCATTCATCATTCATCTTTAGTCTAACAGGTTAAAAACCCATTGTTCATGCCAAACAATAAAAACTGCAATTTAAGCCTGTTTAATCGGTGCTATGTTCCAGCATTTTATTTTTTGCACATTTAGAGTTTATCCTCTTGTACTAGGACCATTCTCTGGGCATTATAAAAGAACTCAATTTATTTTCCAATTTTGATGAAGAATAAAGCATATATTACTTTAATGCGATCCAACAATGCACAACCGGAAGCTGGAAAAAATAGATTGCACTAGCCATATTATGTGTTTGACAATTCGAGCTTATTATACTGGTTCTAGAATATTTTACGCTTATTTTTGAGTACAGCAAATAAAGGCACCATTAGTCACAGGAAGGGACATTAACAAGCCACCAAACGCGTAGGAAGTGGGGCATCCGTAAGCTTTCAATTTTTTATCGCAACGCACGATTAATACCGTCTCTCGTAAACACTAGGCGCGCATCGGGATGATTAATTAATTAATAGCGTGTTGTGAGTTTTCGTGCAGGCGAACCGTCTCAACGACAGTTTGACGTGATGGTAATGACGTTCTGCGTGATATGAATGAGGCTGGAATGAAGCATCAAACTTGTTAACGTCGCTGTTTGCGGGCGTTTCAAAGCTTGGCGTCTTTTGTTATGTAAAACACCACGACGACGATGCCAGCAACGACGCTGTTTATTCAGGCGTCTTATGTCATCTAACCGCGAAGTAAAGTCATGAACGAACTGCGATCAGCGAGCGTGATCTTAATGTATTCGCGTATTATAGTCCTGCGAGGAACTCCTGGCTGATGCGCGGGTGGCACATCTAGTTGATAACAGGGGTTGATAAGTGAACAAGTGAAGTAAGTATCAAGTGATGCGATGAATGCGAGATGTTGCAGAAGTAAAAACATTCTCAGTAAGCTTTGGATTATTCATTTGCAGCTCTACGCAAGTTCTTAGATTTATTTTGTGGGAAGGTGTTATTTGTTAGCAAGGGTTATGAAGACATCAAATATTCACTAGTTTAATTCCGGTTATATTGATGTTTTAAGAACGCATACTGTGTCAGTGAGTTATTCTCGCTTTCATTTCTACTCCCTACGCAATGCCTATCTCCCGACTCTCTCGCGGATCTTCTACTTTAAACACCAATAATAAAAAAGCACACTGCGTCAGTGTGTCTCACTTCTACTCCCTACGCACTGCATATCTCCCGACTCTCTCACGCGTCAGCACTGTCTACGTTGAACTCCAATTAAGAGAAAGCATACTGCGTCAGTGAGTCACTCTACCTATCACGCTTCTACTCCCTGCTCACTGCATATCTCCCGACTCTCTCACGTGTCAGTATTGCTCTTTTTAAACACTAATAACTGCAGAACTAAAGAATGCAACATGCCAAATACGTTATTACAACATCAAATTTTACGTCAAATTGAACTCTACTCAATTCTATTTCAAATAATTTTCTACTAGTATGGGATCATTTCAAAGAGTAAATAAGTATTCATTGCTAAAAGATAAGTAAGTACCAATATTTAGTGAAGACAACTCTCAGATTTACACTTATTATCTTTAAATTTTATGAAGAATTACTGAAAGAATTTTATTTATGGAAATATAGGTTATATCCGAGATGTTCTAAATTTAAATTATATACAATCATATCATATCAATCATATCATATTAACAATGTGATATTAATTTTGTAGAAATTTTATTATAAAACAAGCCGAAACGTTGCTTTTTACCACGAAAACAATAATTTATTTAAATTTTTTTATGAGGAGTATATTTGCGAAATGTGAAATAAAAGAAAATATTATGTTACGTACGCAATGCATTTTGTAAATTGGACCTTTCTGTTAAAACCCCATGGAATATTTTCACATTTTAATTCTGTTGCTTTATAAATTGCTTTAAAAATTGACTCATCACAGAGGTATTTCCCAAACGTAAATACTACACGAAACCATATCCATAACTTTTATCAACATCAAATTCCAATTTGTATTCAAAAAAGAAATTGAGTAACAAAGAGATTGGTTCAACGTTTAAGAAAAATTTTGAAAAACAAACAAAACTGCTTTGCAATGCAGGCCAAAACTCCCCGATCCTGTTCCCCGAGGGTGTGGTAAATATTTGATCGTGCATCCTTGGAAATTTATGCAATCGTTGGAATTCTCGAAGGATCTGCATGCGAAGAAATGCGCCCCACTCTTTCAAAAACGCTCTATATGTTGTATGCAGAACAATTCCACTTCGAATACGAAATTTCCGCATTTATTTCGCCGCTTTCATCCAAACTGTGGAAGTCAATTAATCCCAATCAAGAAGTTTTAGTGCCAACTTTTAATCGGCTTGGCGCAGAGCTCCTGCTTGAAAGAAATCATCTATTATTAAATTACTACGCTTCAATTGACAAGTTATTAGTTTCTTTCAGTTACCTAGTTATGGTATTATGAAATTACATTTTTCAATTGTGACATAAATCATCAACGAAGATGTGAGTAATTCTCTACGGACGTACATTTTTTTTTCTATCAATTACTTATTAGAGTAGACTGTCGTGGATTTCCTTGCACTTAACGAGACTTAAATGGGAGGTCGGAAATGAGGTAATGATGAGTAGTTCGTAAGAAAGCAAGTGCTCATTTATTATGTAGCGATAGAGTGGAATTGACAATGTTTTGTTCATTGAGAGGGCACCCAGCCAACTTCAACTCTCATTGAAGAGTTCTTACCGACGATCAGCTCAAAGATGCGCAAAGTGGCTACTTGATGTTAGCAAGAAGAACATGCAAACTCCGGAGGTGCAAAAAGTTGGGAAATGTTCCCGCATAAACATTATCCTGTGGAGAATAGGATACAAATCAACTATTTTCTTACCACTTTGTCTTGGTTCAAATAACATTGGGTTTTTTTCTCATTTACTATATCTTTCATCTTACAATTTTATTTTTTATAATATAACTCTAGTGATTTTAGTTAAATTAGAAAATAATGATAGTAGTTGATTACACAAGATTTAGATACCTTTGTGTAGTGTGTTTTAAACTCTATAATTTAATGTATTTACAATTAATTTTCACAATTTTGGCTTAGGTTAGGTTAGGATGGGTTAGGTTAGGTTAGAAGTAAAAACTCAAACAGCAAAAAAAATTCCAAATAAATGTGATTTCTTCATATAAACAATGCGGATGTACCTCCAATGTATTTTTTGTTGGTTTATTAAATATGAACATAGGAAGCTTTTGCGGGTAATCTCCACAAAGTATTTTTGCAACTGCAGTGGTTTTCATGGATCCGCTTTGGTTCCGTAGACATGTCAGTGCTATTGTAACCTATCCAAAAGCTCGAGATAGGACAACGGTGACTTTTAACCACTTTGCACAATATTTATGTAAGCCGAGAATAATTTCTCTTCTGTTTTACCTTTTTCAATACCATAAGGTTTACTCGGTGTTATTGTGCGCATTGGACTGCGATTCTAATTGTTTTCCAGTATTTACATGAATACTGTTAGTTTAATATGTATTTAGATGAACTGATGTCTGTGATGTCTATTTAATGAATGGAAATATTTAAATCACATTATGTAATTAAGCTAAATCAGTACCAAATTAATGCATATTATATTATATAAATATTTAATCAGATAAAAGACAATTAAGTAATTGCATTATTTAACCACCTTTGCACACAATCAGCAAGAGCATTACACTAGGATTGGATTCATTGTGATTTAATAAACGCATTCATATGATAGGCAACCGTAAACTCGCTTAACACTTGAGTAGAATGCATTTACGTTCTTGTTTTGGTGAGGTGCAAGTTATGTAACTTACTCCTCTATTAGTTATTGCGATCTGCACTTTATTAGCTTATTAGTTTGCAGTTTCTGCCTCCGGCAAGACAAAATGCAGTGATTAAATTGAATATCAACCACGCAAATTCATGAAACTCAAGCTTGATCATGCCTCGCAAGTATATTCTCAGACACAATTATAAAATGCAAACCAAATTTTGCAATTTTATTCTTTTTATTTGTAGACCTACCGGATAATTGCAACTTTGGGTCAAGGAGGTGTGCTGATGTGAGATAAATAATGTTATGCCATTTTAGTAATTCGAGGTAAAACAAAAACATATTTTTAGCTTAGTCCATTTGCTATTGTTTCTGGGGCATGCTTACAAAATATTGTTTACTTTCCGTTCTACAACTAACTTATTCAAATCTTGTATTTGAAGCATTATGTCCAGCACTATGATGTTATTATTTTTAATTTCACGTTGCAATGAAGGCAACATCTTATTAATATTAATAGAAAAATGGCTGCGTGTAGAATTGTTTATTGATTCTACATATAAACTAAATTTGTGATCAATGTGTGATCAAATTGATTTGAAATTTTTCAAACAAGTTTGCGCATTTTCTTGCTTAAAAACCTATTAGACAAATTAAAGCAACATTATGTCCTTTATATGGAATAGATGTAATTTGTTATAAATGTTGCGCAGTAAAATTGTCAGATGGAAGCAATAAAAACACAGCTCAAGACCTAACAGAATACAGAGATTCTTCTGTTACAAAGAAGCAATTGAAATAACTTTCAGGAATGGGCTTGAGTAAGAAAATTCCAATGAAAGAAGCAAGATTTATTAAGGGTTTAGTATTCTTACAAGTAAATTCTTTTGCTGGTTTTAAATTTTATAGTAAACCTGGAATGCTCCGAATATTTTATTTGTTTGTGCAAAGTGTCTGCAGTTAATAAAGCGTTAAAAGATATTCCACAGAATATGAACGCTTGACAACACGCAGAATGCATTTAGCATTAACTATCATAATCAGACATTGCTATTTTGCATTGTGGAGATTTCACATTACTTACAACTTGTTTATATACCTACGCTCGCATTAGAATGCAGATACAATTCATTTCATCGTAAATCCTAGTGAAGTGTAAATGAAACAGCAATTCAAAATCATTCTTAATCTGTAGTCACGAGCTTTGTCATTGATCATAAAATCAATTAAGTGACAGAAACAGATTTGTAATATGTCTAACTATTATGATTCATCATTTGACGAGTTGAATGCAAAGATATTAATCAGAATTAGATTACAATTGAAAATGAATTTTGAATAACTCTAAATAACGTTAATAGTTGAATTGTCATTTTTTTTTTTCATAAATACTTGTTTATTTGTATTGCAATAATATGACAAACGCTGTAATGTCAAATTTACAGAAGGAAATTATAAGGGGATACTATAGGCAACCAAACATGCAGTATAGACTGAAATAAGTTGTTTAAAACAAATAGAAATAACATTTGCTCTTTTTCCTTAGTACATTATAATATAGTTGATAGGTCATTAATTAATTGTTAAGATGGGATTACAACTTTTTCTGTTTTCTTATTTGTTATAGAATTTAATTAAATAATCCAAATCAACTATGTAAAAGAAATAGATTTATTATATCTCCGACTATTATTATTCCTAATCTGATAAGTTGCAAGTCAAGATATTAACCAGAAATAGAGTACAAATGAAAAAAAGATTCTGCATAACCTCAAATAACATGAATACTTGCATTGTCATTTCTATTCAAAATATTAGTATCTTTGTGTTGGAATAATATGGTACACATTGATTAGAATTAATGTATGTTTGAATATATCTAATGATCTCTTTAAGTGACAAACGGAATGCAATAAATTGATAAATTTATAAGAAAAAATTGTAAAAAAACACTATAGGCAACCTAACATACTATGTAGACTAGAACAAGTTGCATAATCAATAGCAATAAAATTCAAATTCGTTCATTTCTTTTCTTAGTATATTTTAATATAGCTAACACTAACTGATCTATAATTAATCGATTGTAAAGCAATATAACATTTTTCGGGTTTTGTCTTGTTATTCTCGAATTTAACTGAATAATCCATTAGATAAATATTCGTTTCAGGTTGAAGTACATTGTACAATTTTCAATATTTTCTATTATAGTAACAGATTATTTTTCAATTTTATAGTTTCAACTCTAACCTCAAGTTTGGTCTTAGTTTAAGCAAGATCGGATTGTGATTTGAATAAATTTTTTTGATTTATAAATCTATTACATTTCCAGTAATTTATTGTATTTTATTTTATAAATATTTTATGACACTCTTAGTCTTTTTTGTTTTGAATGAAAACTTCTTATTTTATTGAAAGTCATACAAATTAATCTTTGTTTATGATTTGTTAACTATCAAAACTAAGAACTATCAACTCATATTCTTCTGCATGTATATATTAATTAACGAAACTTTTAATTGAACAGTGTATTATATAGGTTTACTTGTTAAATATGCGCAGTTGTCGATACTCGTGTCCCACTGCAATTAGACTAATTGTCAGTAGCCAGAATAGGATGCAACAAAATTTGCAAATCAATGAAATGTTCTATCCATTTGTTTGGTAATTAATTTAACGTAGTCGTACGTTGTTATTGTGAATGATGAGCGTTGACTCCTAGATATAGATGCAAAGCGACTGGCCACAATGTGCGGGACGCGATGAATATTTGTGAATGCTGCGGCTGCAATTCGGGAGGATAATGGACCGGATATTGGTGAAGTAATAGTGTTGCACCTTTACAATGCACAATATCCTAGGAAATAGCAATGACTAGTTATGTGTTGGATGATATATGCTATTTGCCAAGTTGTGTCATCGTGTTTTCGATGAAAATCTGCAATGTTGTAGGTTATAGCACAGAAATCCTTAGTGTTTCCAAGCTCGATGAATATATAATGATGATAAGATTTCCATACTAGTTGAAGATCATTATATATTGTGAGAGATAGTCTATATTTGATTTAATGAGTTAGATACTATAGGCAACCAACAGCACGTGAGATTCTCTAACAAACTTGTGTCATAGTATTCAAGATAAAGATTAATTTGTATTTTCATTTACACTTTTCGAGAAAAAACAAGCATTGAAATAAAAATTTTAGTATGAAAATGTAATAACTTGGTAGTAGGATAAGATCAACGCAACAGAAATAAAACAAAACTAATTGATCTTCTTTGATCTTTGACATATTGCTTTTTTCAAATTGATTGCTTTGATGTAGTGTTCATTGCTTTATATAACTGGTGGTACTTTATTGATTTTGTTAACAAAGCGTCTTGTTTTATGTAAATATGTTTCAGATAATTTGATACTTCGTACTTTATTTAGATTAACATAGTGAAGAAGGCAATATGCCGAAAATATCTTTTGCAACATAGAAAATATTAACTAGTTCAATTCGTGGGTATACTGATATTCAAATAAAGTATATTGCGTCACTCTCCTTCTCACTTCTACTCTCTACGTACTGCATCTCCCGACTCTCTCACGCGTTGGCACTGCCCACGTAAAACACTATGAATGCATACTACGTCAGTGAGTTACTCTCCCTCTTACTTGTACTCCCTACTTACTCTATATTTCCCGACTCTCTCACGCGTCAACACGGCTCACGTTAAACACTAATGGTAAGAAAGCTTATTGCGTTACTGAGTCGCTCTCACTCTTACTTCTTATTACCCGACTCTCTCACGCATCAGCACTGCCTAACTTGAACACTATTAGTAAGAAAGCGTGCTCCGCCAGTGTGTCAATCTTCCTCTCACTTGTACTCCTTACTCATTGCATATCTCCTGACTCTCTCACGCGTCAACACTTTCAACACTAATCACTCGTAACTGAAGAAAGCAACAATTCGTAATCGTGTTTATAATATCAAATACCCATTTTTCACGGATATACTCCAACCGCAATTTATAATGATTCGGAAACATTTATGAAACATTCAGTATAATAATGCGAATTTGTGTTAGTGATGAAGATGTGTGGCAACACCGTAAATGTTTCGAATGACAGTTTGGTGACAAATTTGTGACATTTAGCCTTGTGCATATAAACCATTACATCGCAACCGATGTTGATGGATTTCTATGCAATCAAATCGTATTTTGTTAGCCTCGTAATCAACGTGATTTGTACGATCGCTTCTTATCTACCCAAATGTTGATTGCGCCGGATTTGCACTTTGACATATCGATGGAACGACCTATTACTAAGTTTAATTTATTAATGCTGATTTATTGTTAATTGTATATTTGAATGGATGGAATCACAGAATAAACTATTTTAGGATTTTAAACAACTAGAAATTCACATTTATTTGCATTTAATTAGGTAATATTTGCATAGTAGTCGTTTTTTTAAAAAATATACTTCATTTAAATTCGTAACATGCACTTCATTTCATTGAATAAAAATACCCAAATTAATATTTTATTAAAAAATATTTTGAAATAAAATAATAAATAAATAATTAGTATGCAAGACAAAAAGCATTCTATTTTATCTATTCATTTTACGTATGCCATCCAAATATATTTCCTTGCCAAATAAGTTTTTCACTTTCACCAAAAGAGAGAATATGTTGAAAACCGAAAGCATTTCCTATTCGTCCTTAATCATAAAGACATCAAGCGCAAGGCAAAGGCTTCGTTGAACCTAGATGGGGCTGAACGTAAAATTTAAAAACGCACATGTGCACCTAAAAGAGAACCACCTGACATGTATACGACAAAGGAACCCAACACCATAAAGGACGAAACGAGTCCGTTGAATAATAGCAAAGAAGTTCGACACAAGCTGCGGGAAACAAAACAAACATTCTCGTGTTCACAACGTTAGCGTAGTGCGGAATACAGAAAATCGAGAAAAAAAAAACACCAAAATACCCAAACAATAGAAGCGGAACGAAATGATAACAAGTGGGATGGGAAAAGAGAAACAAAAACAAGTGGGTAATGCATGTAACCGAATTCTCAATAATACTGACTTAGAATGGAACAAATTTCAGAAAAGCAACATGAGGAAATTGTATTGTTTCCAAAAGTTCCTGACATTTACAAAATTACATATGCAACCAAATGTACCTAGAAAATAGTTGGTATTTATATAAAGTAGATAATTTCTATTGGTTCTATTAATAGGATTAATAACAACGAGCAATATTCATTAATATATGATATGGACGGGAAAAAAAGTTAGTTTGAAATTTCCAAACGCAGATAGGATTTTCAACGCATCGTATACATTGCATCCCTATTTGTTGTAAATTAATTATTATGGGCACGCATTTCAATGCCTCGGACTATAAACTCAAAGAGGAATATTAAACAATACTAACGCGATTGTCTAAGCAAATAAAATTTAGTTATGTGGTTGTAGTTGATTCAAAGCAAATTAACTGTGTTTGTAGAAATTTCATAGAAATGTCTCTTTCGTTCTTGGTGTCTGTAGATGTACCAAATAAAAACTTTCTTTGAGTAGACTATAATTTGTTTGATCACTCTTCTATGTTGACGTGAAGCCTGGCTATAATTATGATATATACGAAGACTTGCAGGGCATTTTGGGCTTTTGTTTAGTCCACCTAAAAATCCAACTGCTGCCTTCGGAACCTCAAGAGACTGTCCTACGAACAATGCGTTCGGACGGTACAATGATATATGTTGGCCCACTTTGAGAGACCATTATAGTTCAAGTGGAAATTCAAAATTTAGGGACGTGAAAGAGCAGAAAGTGGTCGCATACTGGTCTGATACGTATTTGCACCGACCAATGTCCAGCAAAAATCGACCTTCATTCGCATTTCACAACCGGAAGCGATGCTCTGCGCCCAAAGCAAATTGACATTGAAGCTGTCATTATGCCAAATTCTCATATGGTGTTGATTGGGGAGCTTGCAATTCGCTTGGTGAATACGAGCGAAAAAAGTGGACAAACTTTAAACATGCGTTCAATTATCGAATATTACATGCGGCACATGGAAAATTATTTATTAGTGAGGAATATTTCATAATGGAATTAAATTATTTGTTCAAAAGCCATTTATAACCATCGGGCACTAACACCAACCAGTCGGTTACTATCATTTCCAGCCTTTGTTTCTAGTTTCCTTTTTTTATTTATTGTACCAAAGTACGTGTTTTCGGTGGGCTAAATATGAGGATTTAAGATTTGAGCCTTCTTCATACACAAACAATTTTATTTGCAATTGTGATACACACTGTGATCAAACTATAAAACATAGGTTAGGTTAGGTTAAAAACTAACCTGTGAGAAAGCCCACGTCGCATGCTTGGTGCAATGTGATCAAGCCCGGAAAACACAACGATAGACGGTGACAAAACACTTTTGAATTTATTATATTGCTGAGCCTAATTCCGGATTACAATTCATATTACGAACCATTTAATGCCTTGGAATGTGACAAATGTGCAGCCAGATGATTATATAATGTTGATTGTATAATTCAATCATTATGCAATTTTTAATGTCTCACTGGATAAATCACAGTAAAAAAACAAACTTACATTTCACATAAACCATAAGAATGTTTGAATCATTTAGAAAAGACTTTAAAAAAGATATCATTAAAACAGATTTCTATTGTGATTAACTGGTTGCATAACTTAATTTTGATTCTCTTTTAAATTCTCTTTTGCTTTCTTCCTCCACCCCTCTTATGATATACCTGTTTCTTTGCGCTATTTTTTAAATTAAATTGGGCATTACACCAACTTTGGGCAGGAATCAGCAGAAGCCAGAATTTGTAACCAAAAGAGACACTTTGAGATTGGACGCAGTAAGAAGTATGTTTGGTATTTTTTCAATTAATCCATTATTATTGTTGATGTGATTTTACATAATAGCTTTGTCAGGTCATTAGGAACGTTTAGGGATTTAAATGCTCCAAACGGTATACGTGCTTCAATGGTATTTTGTAATCGGAAACCAATGTCAATGGAGCTTAAAATTTGCCCACATCAACACAATTATTATGATATAACGCTAAAGTGGGATAAAACATATCTAGAAATTGCTTAGTATCTTTGCAACTAATGTATTTTCTATCCATTCAACTAAAACCTAATAATATTTTTACTTGGCATAGAGTTTATTCTTTATGTTGTATTACTTATAATTTTTTTAATAAACTTAAAATAGTGCTGCTTAGATCTGTTGTGTCGAAGTTGCGACTAAATCTCTGCTATTCATTTAAACTTATTTAATCTGATTGGGGGTACCTATTGTATTATCATATCTGAACTTCACCTAACCTAACCTAACCTAATCTAACCCCAAACCAACCTAACCTAACCTAACCTAACCCCAACCTGACCTGACCTGACCTAACCTAACCTAACCTAACCTAACCTAACCTAACCTAATCTAACCCCAAACCAACCTAACCTAACCTAACCTAACCTAACACCAACCTGACCTGACCTGACCTGACCTGACCTAACCTAACCTAACCTAACAAAAAAAAAACAAATCCATTTTTTATCAATTTTTTGTCAATTTGTCATTTGACCCTGCGCCACAATTTCCACAAAGACAGTTCATGCCTAATGCAGTCGGTCGAAACGGATTTGCTCCGTGTTCGGAGTTACCCCACTGCACCTTAATACCTTAGCTGAACGCTTCATGGAATAAAAACCAAAATATTAGGATAGTGGAATTCATAAATTTAGTTATATACTCGCTATATTATTGTTGTGAAATTGCAAAGTTTCAATTTTATGCATAGAAGGATTAAAATGTTTGCAGGACTTACAGTTTATGCGTTTTACAGGTAAACAGGATTCATATGAAAGCAAATATATTTGATGCGAGTGTTGACAATAAAAAATTTGAGTTAATGACTACTCTCTCCATTTCTTAACATAACGTGACATTTTCATGACCAATGCTGGGTAGGTCAGTTCATCCACAATAAACATCACCGGCATCATCCCTATGCGGCCAGAGCCACATAAAAATATAAATCAACTTTTTATCTGTACGGGCGCGGTGAAGCGAACTGCAGTTTGTAAACATGACGGAGCAAGTAAACAAATAACATCCGTCCAATACCATCCACTCTTAAACCCATCGCGGAGCCCAGCAAAAGTCGCCTGCCCCCAACTTACAACTGCTTGCTCCTGCAAACCCAAGCTAGCAAAGCATAAATGAGCATCGAGATAATGGAATTACTGTATCTTGCGAAAAATATCATGTTTTATTACTCTATGGATTTGTCGGTTGGAAATAATAGGATTTGAAGAGGCTAAATGGTGGAAATTATTCATGTTCCAAACACTTGGCTGAGTAACTTAATCCAAACAGCCATTATAATAATGCAATATTATTATGGACTTTGCAACTTTTAACTAGATATTTTTTTCTTTTCATGTGGGTTTAGTGAGCGGAAAAATGTGGAAATTATTACCTTCCTAAAAGTCATCCCTATTTACTTGCTTGCATATCATGGGGGTTTATACAAACCGTTGAGTTTCCACAATCACTCAAGAGTAAGGTTATGCAATGAAATGTACAAATTTAATTAATTTACTATACAGTAGATTTTAAATAGGTTTTTTTTTAATTCAAAAAAAAGAAAAATTTCTTTCTTAGTAAAGATTTTTAATTTTCCTAATGAAATTATTTCCATTTAAATTCACTAAATACCAATCAAATATGCTTTAATTACCTTTACTGGGCCTTTCTCTCAAATCGTAAATATCCTTTTCTTTGGCACAAACGAAATAAATATTTCTCATGAAGACAACAACAACAACAAGAAGCTTAAACATTTTTGTCAAGTTCCGTTGGAATTTTTAAAACAGTATTTTATTATTTATTATATTTATCACTGTTATTGTATAATTGCAATATATTAATATTGTTGATGGAATTAAGAAAAGCTTTACACACGTTTTGGCGCTTGAAGCACGTCGCTTGCAAGTGCACGGTAGAGTAGAGCAAGCGAAAATGCTTTTCTCGCCGCCGCCACTCCAGCCTAGAGTGGAAAGCGCGTTGAAAGCATGCGCATCGCTCGTCATGACGCCACACACGCCTTCATGTTGTTTTTCACGCGCTTCTAATTCACAAGCTTTTTTATTTGGAAAGCCACACTGTTTAATTGGGAAATAATGCGTATGAATTTCCCACAAAGCAACAAGTTTCTCCATTGTAATTACATTCATTTCCACAATTGTTGGCAATTCATGTTAATAATAATTTGTGCGAATAACATTATGCTTTTTCCAGTCACGAGCGCATCGTCTGCGTGACTTTAATAAAACTGGCAAGTGCTTGAAAGTTGAGACTCTTTCTACGACGATTTATATTCCTCATCGCTTTGAAACTAGGCAAACTCTGCCGCCACCAGTCTTAACGACACGTGTTACAAGTGACGGAAAATCCTCCAGCACTTCCGGTATCTCAAAAGAACAAATAATCCGAGTTTCCAAGAAAAAAACATGCGAAACTATGCGCTCCAACTTTCTTTGCTCGACGATGGTTTATGTTGAAAAAATATTTTATTGCCTTGCTTGCACCACAGCTGAAATTTCCGGTCTGTGGAAAACTCTACGCATTGTGATGGTCTAGGTATATGCAAAGCTCAAATCAACATATAATTCCTACAGCATTTGCACGTATAGAATTTCGCAGCGCCAAAGTTTTTGGGAATAAAAACGGAAGCGTTGAGATGCAAGAACCAAATAACATTTCAAACAATGTGTGTGCGCAGACAATGAGGTCCATAATAGGGTAAATGCGAGAGCTTGCAATAAGAAAAAGTATCTCTATGCAACATTTTCCTATTTTACTGACTCCAATTTGAAAGGAAAGTCCAGCAAAAGATTCAATTTTACACGGATAGCTTGTAAACTTTCCGCTTGAAAACATGGCATTGAAATAGTTATCGTGACAATCGGGTTGAGCAAAATAACTTTCAAATGCTGCAGTGTTCAGCTTAAATACTTTCAACCTTAGGAAGTAAACAAAGTTATGCGTCAAACGTGAGGAGGTGTATTTGACCAGCTTGAATGACGATTCCTTTGTGCTTGAAGGAGTTGCATGTTATTTTCGGACAATTTCAGTAATGGAAATTCAGTCAAAGTGCTGGGCATTTATTGTTGATTGAAAAGATAAATGTAACTATCAACTGAATAGAACGCCAACAAGCAAATCCAGAGTAAAAGCATCTAATCAACATATTTTACCTTTACTTGTATTCCAAGGTCATTTGTGTCACATTATGCTTGATTATTTTTTCTTCAATTAAACAAAGTACCATTGTTCAAGAATGATAATTTCTTCTTTGTTTGACTTTTTCCGTAGAAATACACAAGGGAATTGTCCTATTTCTACAGCCAGCCTTAAATAAACAATAAAATGCCAAGCTAGGTAATTTGAACTCATCCCAGTTATATGAAATTTTATATTTCTGACTAAAATACTTCTATTCATGTCAATGAATTGCAATTCGAATATATGCCCCATGCACATCTCAACAAACGATTGTATTCAAAGCATGGAAGCTGTGGCGTCAATTGAACACGAGTTCAATGTATACTTTCTGTAAGTGACGCCAATTTTGATGTCGCAGCGGGAGATCCTACATGCGAAACCAGCGTATTGCAGGAGCAAAATGCGGTTTAACGATCCGAACTCGTTGCCGTAATTCAGTCCGCAAAAGTTAATTGACATGCCCAGTATTCGTTGCGCTGCTGCAAGTGCAATTAGTAGCAGTAAAGTGGGCTCGGCACAAATGAGCAGATCGCAATCACATTCAACGCGTTAAAGACATTAAAGAGCGCTGGTGTTTGAAGTTGGCAGGGAACACATAAGAGACCAGTAAACAGCATGTAATGAAAAAAGGATGTAAACAGGACAAGGTTCAATCCGGTAATTAAACCATACGGTTAGATGGATAATTAGAGCATAATGGGTCTTGTTCTGGACTTACTTCTTCTTAGAAGAGAACATAAAGGAAGGATTTAGTTGGGACTATGTGGAAATGAAAGTGATAAACAAGTCTGTTATAGCAAAGAATCTTTTAAATCAAGTAAGAGTTAAGGTGGATTGAAGTAATTATGTTTCCATTAAGGTTGGGTAAGTTTCCAACTCAAGATCCTTCTTAATTGCAATTCTATTTGAAAGAAACGCTTTATTGTACAATGTACATACCCCAAGGACTATTTAAGTAGTACAAGTAATTAATTTTAAGTTGTCTATTGTGGTAAATTTGTAAGACACAGATTTGCATGAATTGCCACTTTAAAATCTTTTGGATTTACCAAGACCACAACTGATGAACCCATGGTCATCAACACTTGGATACACAAAGATACCAGAATTGTTACTTGCCTTGCTTTTGCCTTGTCTTATTACTTACAAAGTAGTTGGAGGGTTAGATGTAAATACTACCAACCTAAAAAATGCCACAAGACACTTTCAATAAGTATGACCATAATTAATTGGGTTGTTTACGATGGAATGTGCAAAAAACATTTTAGAATGTAAATACAATATGCGCACATTTACAGTACGTTTGACCTCATTTCTTGTAATGACGATTATAGGGATTGCATTGCTAGGAAATTTAAGCTTTGTACAAACTTTGCAAGCCTTGGAAACGCTTTAGGAAGTTGAGATTGTCCGGAATGTCTCTCGTCTCCCGTCGTCCTCATTTGTTTCGTTAGAGCTCCATTACAACCCTGTTCGACGCCTTTATGAAAGCGAGCTACGAAAAAGTGCATGGAAGCAATTTCGTGCTTTACAAGATCCTTCCGGGTTTGCACCTTCAATGAGATACAGTAGTTCAAAGAATCCTATCCAGATGGATTGAATTGAAATTGTAACAAATCTAATAAAATGATAAGAAAAGTATGCTTTTCCCAACTTATATTAATTCTAGGTATTATAGTAAGATTTACGCCTGCTTGGCAACCTAACCTAACCTAACCTAACCTAACCCTAACCTAACCTAACTCAACCCTAACTTAACTCTAACCTAACCTTAACCTAACCTAACCTAACCTAACCTAACCTAACCTAACCTAACCTAACCTAACCTAACCTAACCTAACCTAACC
>JAODGC010000001.1:4589659-4603313 GCA_027574925.1 Ecitoglossa quadriceps | reverse complement strand
ATTTTGATGGTATGGACCAACCTGAAAAAGGTATTATACAGGATCTTTAGAAAGAAAATTAGTACTAATTTGAAAATATTCTGATTTTGTACACAACACCCTATCTTACTATAATGTACAATATATACCACCAGAACAATATACTTAGAGATGTCTTAATTTTTTATGCTGTTGTGGCTAAAAATCAAAAATTATGATATGGTCCAAATCCTTAATCCTAAGATAGATTATTCTAATCAATCCATCATACGTCTGGAGAAAAATTTGATGACCAACAAAATAAACTAAATAAAATTCCACAAATAAAATACTGGAATTAGTACTTGTTTTAATTGGAAGCAAAAAAAATAGTCGCTGTAATTTAAATGTATTCATGGTGGATAGATGATTATGAACGGCCAATTTCCGCATTTTCCGACTGATATGCCCGGCGCATTCATTGCGATGGAAACGTATCAAAACTAGAGCAGCAAAACAGAGAATGAAGCGGGAAACAGCTCGCCTTTCGGTGGAAAAAAGAATGAATAATACGTTTTTGACACGAACTTATTATTGAAAGAACCTTTTGACAAGCAATTTGTTACATATTACCAACACGAGCAGCGTACCTGTCAATATAGCGTTCGTTTCCATTTCGCTATTCAATCAATTCATTTCATGGAATTCATGAATCCAATCCATCAAATATCGATACAAACATTTTTATTAGATTTCCTAATAATACTCTAGGAACTTCCTTACAATTTAACTGAATATTACAAAGTACCTATGTAATTGTTATAATTCTAGATATGTTTTTATTTTGTAGAATAAAAAAAAACTTATTATTTATGTATCTAGGAGTAGCACTAATTTAATTTGATTATATTAATTGGAAACATATTTCATAACTAGACATACTGACAGGTATTACTGACAGATCCACAGTCATATCGTGGATCTGTCAGAAAAGAAAAGTAAAATATTTTAGTGTTTTAATCAGACAATTGAGATTATTTTTGAATATTATAAAGTTAAGATGATTTGGAAATAAATCAACTCTTGTGAGTTTTCTCATAGAATTAAGAAACAAGATATTTGATGTAAAATTTGATTTGGAAGTTATCGTCTAACCAAAGCTAATCTAACCTAACCTAATCTGCAAATTTATGTTGATGAATTACACTAATTCAGACTTAATTTAAAAAGAATTTTTTGCTTTATAATTATTAAATATTTATTAACGATTTTTTTTAATCTGAAATATTTATTAGATATATTTTACCTCAAGAAAATATGAACATATTGTATTGTTAACAAGTACACGTAATAATTATAAATAGAAATTGATGTAGAATAGCTTTGACTTTGTCATCTATCAAAAACATTATTAATATGTCAAATATAATTATATTATAATATATATACGGGTTTAAAACTAATTCGATTTCTTATATTGTCTGTCAGAATTTAAATAGTTTTTGAAGTGACGGTTTTGTTTCGATGTAAACCTGCATATTAATAATTGACTATCTAGAAAAGAGTGAAACTATTACAGGTGTCTATTATTAATCATTGTTTGACCGGTTGCAAACCAAGCTGCAAGAAAAAAAAATTAGTTTTTATTGCATGGACTTTTCAAACAATAATCGTTATGAGAAAAAAAACCAATTTTGATTCAACTGCTATTTACTCAGGAGCTATCAATTATTTATTAATTTTTTCATTTCTATTAAAAAGTTTGAATTGTATACTTGATCTCATACAAATATGAATTTATATAATTGTTAATTAATATAGAAATTAGTCAATTGTAACACAAATGTATATAGAGCAATAAAAACAGCATCATTTAGGGAGGTTATAATTATAGCATTTTTATAATTGAAATAAAATTAGCGTTTATTATTATATTGATATGTCAAAGTGGAAATTCTGTCAATCAAAACATTGATAGACAAAGATAGACTGCGTAACTTCCATGGGTTGAAGTGAAACGGTCCTGCTAAAATCAGTTGAAGAAGAATAAAATAAATCAATCAAATGTTATGGATCTTATTAAAAGCCTAAACTAATTCAGGCATTCCCTTCGTGTATATTTTACAATATAAATTATTTATTGCATTAAAGTTATTTGCATCTCTTAAGCTCCTGGTTCAAAACACTTAGAAAGTAATATCGCGCTCGCATTGCAATCTTCAATGATGAATGCCTCCCGCATTCTGGTGCCCTGGGAAGAAATAAGGTGTGAAGAAATTAATTCGTAACTGCAAGGGCGTGCGCTGTTTTGTTTTCCATTACGTCTTCGCCGCCGCCACCACCGTCGCAGCGCTACTGCAATACGAAAAGTAATAAAGCGATGTGATGTGACTCTCGTGCTCGCGCGCGAAGAGCCGGCGGGATTTAAAGTAAAATTAACACAAAACTTTCGTGATATATTCGCCGCCGCCCGTGTGTCGGTATGCGCGCTGGTGGCACCAAGCGCATTTTAATTGAATCCATAAATATACCCACTTGTTTTACCCATGCGCAATCGCACGAAGACAGCACACGCGGAAATAATATACAGCTGAGTAATAAGAGTTTATATTGGGCTTGACAGGTATTTGGGTTATTATTCACTGAATGGAATGAATTTAACTACAAGTTTAAGATTGCATGTTAAAAAGAATTAGAGATTAACGCACATGTTTATTTCATGTGTAAATTACATTAAATAATACCAATTAGTATTATTGAAATCTGAAATTATTTCTGAGTTACTTATTAAAAACAATCACTTCTAAGAACTGTCGAGAGTATGAATATTGTATCTCTTAGATTTTAGAAGTCATACTATATTTAGAAAATAGAGGGCGTTGGGTTGCTGAATTAACATTTTTGACATTACCAGTCCAGCCTGCTTTATTCTGTGTCAATTGTATGGGTATTTTCAGTTGCCTATATTACTTACAAAATGCCTGTCAATTAAAGTTTCTGCAACTTCTATTTTGTTATTAGATTACAACAATGCACCTCAATTTTTGAATCATGAAACATTTTAAACATACAAATTATCAATATAAATTTAGTTTAATCTAACCTACATCAATAATTATTCTTGAAATTAATCCAAGGCATTTTATAGCTTAATGTTTTTTTAGAAACTGTTGAAGAAATGAATATTGAATTTCATATATTTAAGAAATTGTTCAAAATTTCGAAAATAGAGGGCGTTGGGTTGACATTTTTGACATTATCAGTCTAGTTTATTTTATCCTGTGGCATTTTTATGAATAATATTTTTAGTTAATTATATTATCTACAAAATGCCCGTTGATTGATGCTTCTATGATTTTTACTTTACTTGTTATTAAGGTAAAACGATACCGCTAAGTTTAAATCATTGCCAGTTTACTGTAACGTAAATCAATAGTTATTATTGAAATTATTTCTTCGTAGTTTGTACATCGAAGTCTTCTCTATAAACTGGTAAAAAAAAGAATATTGTATCTTTTTGATTTTAAAAGTTATACGAAATGTAGGAACTAGAGGGCGTTGAGTTACCGAATTGACATTTTTGACATTACCAGACGATGTCGTAGACTATGCCGTTTGAGTTATGTTTCTGTAAGTTTTTGGTCACTGGTTTGAGATTAGAAGGTCTAGCTAAACTTTAAACCATTTCACAAATTGTATAATATTAGCAGCTGATAATTGAAGTTATGAAAAAAAAGTGAATTATATGATGTCTGTATCAAAGTTCAATTAAAGCGCAGTCGCGCAGTTAAATCCAACTCTATCTTTAATTAATATGCAAATGATGTTGCATACTAATGCACGTGTCGCTTTGATGTCCCACATCTTCCTTCAACTTGTACCACAACTGCGCCACTTGCTAATCCTTGTGTGCAGTGCTGCATCCAATTGGAATTCGGATCAAACACGTAAATTTCTGCAAATCTAGTCTAAATGTTAAATATTCCCTCAGCACCATTGCTGTCATAATCCTTACACCACCATTTGCATATTATTTTTATCTCGTCTTTAATAAAAATGATAAACCTGGTGCTGCTACAAGGAAAATGCAAAAACTTTCAGGAAAGTTGGAAATTGCTGCGATATGTACGAATATGTTGGTAAAAAGCGCGCATCGATTGGCATTTCAAGGCAGCAATCAGAATGCATAATGCGTACGCCATTATAATAACTTTTTCGCTTTTGCACGCGTTCTGGCTGGGAGCTTTTAAATGGGGTTATGGAATTTGGTGGTGGAACGATCACTAGCTGTAGATGGCTCTAAGAGGGAAAAACGTCTGGAGTCATCATCGTCGACAATTTTATACGATAAGATAGACCCGCAAAGCTGGCTGTGACGCAAGGGGCTCTTCGGCGTGACCATAAAGCTGCGATTATCGCACTCGATATGCTCTGATTGCGTAATCCAACCATATGCCAACCTACAGTGTGCACAAAGAATGCCAAGAGAAAGCAGAGACCTCTACGAATGCAAGACAATAGCTCACAATGTTTATATTTTCCATTTAAGCACATTCAACAATTTCAGATTGTATTTATTGAGTTTGCATGTTCAGCATGTTCACAGTTGCACCCATTGCTAATAAATCGACAATAAATTTATATCAACATGGAAATGGCGTGTGTGCACGCTATCCATGAATGCTCATCTTGCGGCGGTGCAGGGGAACAACAGGGGGTGCGCAAATAAGACTCCACATTAGTCGCTGCACCAAAATAAACGTCTCTGTTAGACGAGGCGATCATAGATTATCGATATTGGCGTGGATGGGCGCTGGAACTCATCCAAAAAAGAAACAAATTTAATAAAGGATGCGCATGCGGTGCGAATGGACTTATTGCTAAAAATATCGAGCTGATAAAAAAGGTAATGTACTAAATTGGGTTGTTTGTTTTCATTTTGTTAAGTGATGTATGAACGACACTGAACAGGATGTGGTTAATAATAATAATCTTCCTTATTAATGGGAAGACTATATTGAGGTCCCAAATAATGTTTTTGACTTTAACAATGAACACAATTTGACTGTTGCAGTTAGCATAAGGTACCCTAGGTGGCGCCACATAACTAAAACTGAATGAAAGTTTTTTTTTTTAATGGAAAACTAGATTAATTTTTATGGATACTATTTATTTTATTTATCTAAAATGTGTTCAATTTAGATGTTAAACTACTTTAATATAGATTGATAAGAATTTTCCGCAATAAAACTAATTTTAATTTAATGGATATATTATAGATGGCGTCATAAGACCAAAACTGTTTTTAAAATAATAGGCAACAGATTTTTGTATTTAATTATTATGTATACCTAGTAATCATATTTGTGTCAATTTTTTATGTTTACTTCAGTTAGAGTTTATTTAAAACAGAATTAGACACGAAAGACACAGCATATCTCACTTCTTCTGGCAATCTGCATCTTATTTCTCTTTTTATCAGTTTATAGTCTGCAAATTTCCACAATTAATTCCAAGAGAACTAACTGTTTTAAAGAAATGAAGTGGAAAAATTCTCTATATTTTGAATCCATGTTTTCTTAAGTTCTGCATATTTCTGATGATTCCAAAGTGTGATAGGTTAATCGGATATGGTAATATCTACAACAATTAAATTCATTAAATCCACTTTGAATATTTAACTTCGTCTAAAGATATCAAATATAATTATGTCGATTGAAATTACTCATTTTGCATTTTCTAAGTGCAAGTTTAACTGTGCATAACTTCGCTCATATCAATAATAAATAATTCAACCATCCTAATATGAGCTCTACGAGATTTTATTATAATCGGACATATGCAAATTGCAGCTGTAATTATTGTGCGTTATAACCATAATTACCCACTATTAGCATAAAATATATTCTTTCTTTTTGCAAAAATAAAACAGTTTATTACCACGTCTGGGAACTATGCAATACAAAATTTTCCAATGATCCTTAGATTTTTATATCATTACCATGGTAAACTCATGATGACTCTTCAGAAAACCTAGTCTTTCCCATCCAAATCCTCTCTGGTGCATTTCTCATTGCTTGTGCAATGCTTGCAGGGTTGTGTGACTTTCAAAATCGTTTTTTATCATTCCCATTGTGAGGCCCACAATTGCCAGGAATCGGATTACGTTGCCTGTCGGAAAGTGGTGCGCACGCGAAGAAGAGAAATTATTCACAGCGAAAATAGATTGGCAGCAGGCACGTCGGGTGGAAACATATTCATTGGATTCGTTGGGATAAAAAAACATTTATTTAAGAGTGGTAACATGCGCTCGTTGCTGCTGGATGGAGGAAAGGGATGAGGCGTATGTACGCACAATGCTCAGCGATGAGGAGCGGTGGATTTTTGCCAATTCATGGTTTTGCAATAAGGTCGCAGCGGCGCCCAAAAAACGATTGCTATTGTTGCGCCACAGACGACGGAGGGTTAAATTTCAATGCGCACGTTCGACACACGCGTAAACCGATCTTGATATTGCGCTTGGGTAATAATTATAAGGTCGCGTGTCATCGTTACTAATATTTGCGACATTCAGCTGATTTTACAGCGGAAAGCATGGAAGAGAAGGATGGGTTATTGAAGTGTCTTGGATACACTGTACTCTGTGCTGATGGTTTGTTAGAAACATGTCAGTTCGCAATAAAAGGGAAATTATTTAATATGACTTGTGTTTATTTATTGAATTGATAAGCTACAATTACATTTAAAAAATATTCTGACACACAGGTCCTCAGTCTATCTCACTTTAACACTTTATAGTCTGCATCTTCTGTCTTCTTTTACTTCATTGACAGTTGAAAAATTGACTGAAATTGAACAATTTGATAGAACATATCAAATGTAGAGCTTATAATTGACATAAATTCCAAATTTTGTTTAATTCCGGTGGATTGTTTAGCCGCAATTAATGGTTGAAGCTGCTCAATTACTCCACACTGGTCTTCAGTCTATCTCACTTCAACACTTTTAAGTCCACATCTTCTGTCTTCTTTTAGATCATTGACATAATACCAAATAGCACTAGCAAATAATATTTCACCCCAATCGACAATATTCCAATTCCTCCTCATCCCCCAATCATGAACATTAAATATTTCCAGCTAAAATATTCCTGCTTGCAGTTTGTTGTGAAAATCATTAAGAATGTAAATTACGCGCAATGAGCGAACTGACCGTTGGCTTTTTCCCGCTGGTGTTGTGCGTTTGGTGGTTGTTCAGCACGAGGCGATTGCGCCCGGCTCATGGGAAATTGATGGCGATGTGATTAATCAAAAAACAACAACGTGTATAACTGCCAGAACTACACGATACACGACGCAACCAGGCGCACAATGCCAGCGCGTGCACAATCGTATTGTGTGCTCTGCCAGCCACGCTGCGCGTTTTAATGGAATTCATTACTAATTTTCCTGATTTTCATAGTCATCGACACGCGTTTTATGCGTTATGCTGCTATAATGATCGTGCTTTCCAGGCCCTACGAATCTGCACAAAAATAACAGTTTCGAGTGCTTGAATGATGTTCTACATATGAGCCATGGACGGAATAATTAATTATATTGGGCAGTCAATGAGTACTAATGCGATTATTGCAATTAGGAGTATGATTACTTTTTAGAAAAAGACATATAGATTTTTTAATGGATTTGTGATATTAAGTAGTAATTTGGTTTAGATATCAAAATTCTAAAAATGAGTTTAAATGAGTGAGTTTGTAATGGATTAGGTTTATTTTCACTTAATGTATTTCACCTATTTTTAATTGAAAAAATTTAATGTATATAGTATCATAAAGTGTACTTATATCTCTATTAATGATATCAATTTGGATGTAAAATATTTATTTAAAATACCTTTAATTTAAATAAAATTAAATCATTGCAGATTTATTGAAGATTTTGTTCAAATAGTCACTGAAGTTCAACAACAGATTTCATATTTATTTTGGTTTGTTTTTATATAATATGAAACATATACTTTAGTAGTATTTAACCCTTTTTCTAACGCTTTTTTCAAAATTTAAACATCTATTGTGGTTCAAGAATTATTCAGCTTTTTAATGAATGTTGCAATGGGACGTCAATTGTATGAGTTAAGCAGATTTAGTCAATCTTTGAAGATTTTTTATGCCATAACTATATAAGATTTACTAATTTTTTATATTTTAGAGTAAAGTATCATTAATAAACTATGCCTTTGCAAAATATGAACTATATGAATAGTTGATTACCATTAAAATTATTGATTTCTTTGTAGCGATACATAATTGACATAAAATTGCAAATTTAAAGTTTCTAACTGAATTTTATACTTATGATTATACATTTTTGCAGATTACAAAACAGAATCTAAATGTATGTTTCTTCTATTTTCTAGTGCTTTTTTCAAAATTCGAATATCTTTTATCGTTCAAGAATTATTCAGCTTTTTAGTGAATGTTGCAAATATGCAATCCATTATGAGACTTATAACTTATTCCACCACTTTTTATTTTTTTTTATACTGCTGTTTATTATATTTAGTTGTTTAATATTTTCCAAAATCTCATATTAATATGCTATATCTTTGCCAAATATAAACTCATTAAATTGTTAATTACAACCAAAACAATTAACTCTTTTTAACAATTAATATTTTTGAGTATTTGGATATAAAACTGTCATTCTAGAAAGATTTCCTTCCAAATTATCATTAATTGTTTATTTTTTTCAGTAGAATTAAATGTACCCATAGTTGGTGTATTTGTTTGTGCCCTTAAAGTTGCATATGATTGTTTACTGTAAATATTACCAACCATGTTCTCATCATTTTCTCTCGTTTGGTGTAAAAATATTTCCTCTACGTACATAAATTTTATAATCATAAGTTCCCGTTATTGAATTACAATAATTTTCAACAATAATAACCAGAAACAGGTGGTGACAATTGAGTTAACGCGTCCGATAAATATTTATGCTGGAAACTATAATTTTCTCACTTTTATCACTCAACCAAATAATTTATTAACCCAGCTCGGAGTAATGACACTCAAACAAATGGCTGCGGCCGTAAATTATGTAACATTTTCACAAAAATGCAAAAAACGTTAATTACGGATTGCAATCAATAGCGTTGGCTGATGGGTGCGATAAATTTCATAAGCGTGCACTTTTTGCCTTATAAACATTTCTTAATCGCGACTTGTTTCCCGTTGCAATACTTTTATGGATAATTTTTAAAAGGTGCTAAACAAGTGGTGGGCCAAGTACGCTGATCTCTCAAGTTCAGTGCCCATCAACTTCATGGGCAACGTGGCGAGATAAATGAACGCCGAAGACAATATTCGAAGCCATGAAAGAATGATGGCAAGCAGAATGCCGAATATTATCGAATATTATCATCGTTACGGCGAAAAATTCCACCAACGTCGCCATCGAATTTAATTATTTCGTTTTTTTTCTTGCGCACGCCAAGAATTCATGTGCGACTCATCATCACGGCCGGGACTTGGAAATCGATGCATCAGTTTGCTTTGCTAAGATATAAATCCAGATAATTTATACATTGATGCTGATGTGGTTTGAGGGGATTTTTAATTCGTATGCAAGCCAAGTGCGAGTTATAGTAATCAAAGCTATAAAAACAAATTAAATTCTCCGCCAGCGAATGGGCGTTCATGTTCGATATATATGCATGCAACTAATACGCATTTCGAAATGGGGGGGTTAACCCATTTTGCGCCGAAAGAGATCGGCCTGGTGTACCCTATCATTACGATGCAACGAAGAAGACTTTTTGGCTGATGGCCATCCATCTATATATCTTCACCTGGAATATGCTTGCACCACATGTAGACTTAAGTACGGTATCAATCTCTGCATTTTTATTGAGCATTTGAATTCGTGGCCATATGCAGCGGTCCAGATTAATTCAACCAGAAGAACCAACTTGCTTGTGAATGGAATATTGAAGCTGGTCTTCAATCTGGATGAGATAGAAAGAGCTAACACATATTTATTGGGGATTTCTTTGTTCGCGGTACGCTTTCACAATTGGGGTGTATACTAATGGTAGCTGAAGGTAAAAGAGATCCTATCTTGATGGGGAATCTTGATCGAAATTAACTTGGACCAGCTGTCGAAACAAACTTGTACTGCAACAAAGGAAATTGTTAAGGAATTATTAATTTCATAATTGTTAAAATTATTACTTGTGCGCTCACAAATTAGGTTAGGTTTATTGGCTAAGAAGTAATTTTAAGTGAGGTTAAGAAGAAGTTTCTAGATTATCTAATGCCAAAATTTTAAAATTGACATTTTAATAACTAAGTAGGCAAATCATTTCATATTTATTGTTGTTGCAATACTTCAACACTGTGTTGTTATTATTTAAAACAAATTTTCTTTGTAACATTACAAATACACTCCTTGACTTGGCATAGAAAAATAGGATTTAATTTCTTTCTATTGCTTGGGAAGTAACTTTTATTTAAGGTTAGATTGGCTTCCCCTGATCTTTTTATAAAATTAAATTGAAAACATTATACATTGTTTCTAAAATGTTAATTAAATATTATTCCATTTTTCATAAAATATCCTTGATTTGTACTTACAACATTTAAAAATGGCAATATAAAATTAGGTTAGGTTAGGTTAGTTTAAGGAGTCTTTTCTTGATTTTTTAATAAAATTTATTTGTAAAAAAATGGATCATATCCACGCAAACATATCCTAAGTTTATACATTTTAGGGTGGTAATTTACTATTTTTTGCTTTAAAGTACCATTGATTGAGTTGATACATTAGGTTAGGTTCATTTGCAGTGCTTTAAAGTAATATTAAGTTAGGTGATAAATCAATACTAGATAAGCTTAATTTGAGCACAAAAATTAAGCTAGTTAGAAACCATTTGGCAATATGGCAATTATGGAGTAGAAGGTCAAAAATTATAGGTTAGGTTTATTTTTATTGCTTGTAAAGTAAAGTTAGGTTAGGTTTTGTAGTATTTTTAGTTTTAGTTCCATCTCAACTTATAATGGCGATAAACGAATTTTAAAAATGAAAGAAAATATAGAGATGGTCTAAACGTTTTGTTTCATCTCTGAGATTGAAGTAGTCTCATCAATTTGATCCAGTAAATTGCTTTATAATATCTAGACATGCAGCGCACTGTGCACTGTGTCGGCTGCGAGATGAAATATTATTGCGTTAATGTTGATTAAATGCATTTTTAATTTTGATTTCCTTCGAATTATTAAACGACCTATATATGAATCAAACAAATTATGCCTTCAAAAGTAATAAAAAGAGATCACTTACATTGCTTATTCTGCTTTTTCATCAATAACAATACCAATAACATTTTACTAGTGTGGTGTGAATGAGGTTATTCACCAACTGATTTTTGAAATTCTGGCTGTAAAGGAAGCTTTACGTCGAGTGTATTGCAATGACTTGCAGATTCACATGGGTCTCGCAAGCCATTGCCATTTTCCATTTTAGCACAATGTTATTAACACGATGGAATGAGAGCCAAAGTGTTCCTCTGCATGAAAACGATGTCGAACCAGTGCCATTCCAACTTGAAGCTGAGGGTGATAGATGGTGACGATGACCGGCTACTGTTTTATCACCACACAATGTGTGCGGATGCCATTCATATATGTGTGATGATAATATACACCTTGTTTAGAAAAAGATTAATATCTAGCCAATTAATTTTTACCAAACCCATAATAGTTACAAATACAACCTCAAATCATTTGTTCAAACTTAGTGAAGGTGTAAGATAGGATTGTTGGTGCTGCGCTGAATTTTGATTAATTTTAGTATTTACACCAGGTTTGGAACAGTTGGTATCTGAAAGATATATTTCAATGCGTGCACAAAGTCATTCTATCATTGTGAAATCTTGTTGACACTGTGTAACACCCTGGAATGTTGGAATCTGACGCCATGACGTGCATTTCAATTGTTTGGTGATTGAAGCTCTGAGGAGATTTACAATCTTCCTTTCAATTTATCTAAAAATATGTGGCAACATCTAGGATCTTATATGGAAAATGTTGCTTTCGATTAAAACTCTTTCTAGGTACACGTTTTAGAAACCACGAGTATTAATGAGTCTTTAATTTGTCAGTTGATTTAATTGCAATTTAAATTAGACTGCATTGCCGCAGCAATTTCAGCACACTGTCGCAACTTGCAAATTATATCCACCTACAACCTAGAAGTTGATCAATTTCTCTCGATTAAAGTTAACTCCAAGCTCTGAGCTTATCTTTTGTTCTTCTTCTACTCAATGCGAAATATTGTATTAAATAATCTAACACCTCACTTTTGTTCGCAGGTTCTAGAAGTAGAGAAATCTTTCAGATTTCCGAAATCCCTTCCTTTGTAGCAGATTTCATTTTACTGTAGGTTTTATCAAGGTTTTGGAGTAGGGGTATTGTTGTTTGTAAGATTCCTCAGTGAATTCGGATCGAGAAATTTTTGTTTGGTGATGTTTTTTGATGAAGAATCGGACCTGTTTGCTAAATTTGATTATTATTTGTATAATTGGGTTGGTGGTTTATGGGGATTTAGATTAGGTTAGGTTGGGTTTAATTAGGTTATGTTAGGTTAGATTAGGTTAGGTTAGGTTAGGTTAGGTTGGGTTAGGTTGGGTTAGTTTAGGTTAGGTTGGGTTAGGTTAGGTTAGGTTAGGTTAGGTTAGGTTGGGTTATGTTAGGTTAGGTTAGGTTAGGTTAGGTTAAATATAGGTTAGGTTAGGTTGGATATAAGTTAGGTTAGATATAGGTTAGGTTAGATATAGGTTAGGTTAGATTAGGATAGGATAGGAGGTGGTAATTAAATTAAATCATTGTACCTTTCATAATTGTAATATGCAATCACATGTGAGTTCAATAAAGTGTCATCAATCCTTCAAATTACAGGACATAGGTTTGATTATCTCAGCATATAAAGCTCAATTGATCCATGGAGCAAGTGAGGGAGTTGGATGGGAATGAATGATGTGCTTGTAAGTGCTCCCAAATCGAGTGCAGAATAGTTTTTCGCACGCATTTTATTGCCATTGCATGCTGTGTTTGGCGAATCCATCCATCTTTCAGTATGTCTCACGTCGACACCCTAAAAAAGACTCCGAAACAGAAGGGAGGTTACCTCAGCCCTATCATCCAATCCAGATTGAAATATTTAGCGTAGAAACAATCTAATGTTATGTAGTTTTCTAGAGTCTCACACTTGCTGAAGAATATCGATAACATTGCAGACAATAAAGAAACAACAGAGATAAGTATGCCTGACAGACTGACAGCGATGTGAAAGATTACTCGCACTTTTTCATTGCTTTATTTTTACTCCCATCGGCATGATATATGCTGTGTGCTAACACGCTGATCAGAAATCTTTCGTAAGAAATTATTTATTAATAAAGTCCGATGATTAGGAGTGAAAAACACATGCGGTTGTTCCGGGAATAAAGGTTAGTGCATGGTGATGGAAGATTTGCCCATCAATGCGTTCCTATTGCCGATTCAAATTAAATTTCGATTGTTTTTGTCGTCGATTGATTATTGGCTTCATGTGTGGCGTAATTACGCACACGTGTGCAAACAGTGAAAAAGGCGCACGGGTTTGCAACGCACGAGCGCCTCCGCATCGGATCGTCAACCGCG
>JAODGC010000001.1:4565067-4582030 GCA_027574925.1 Ecitoglossa quadriceps | reverse complement strand
AAAGAAAAAGAGCTAATTTATAGAAAGGTTTCTTTACACCAATAGAGAAATTATATGTAGGCAACTTAATATACATAATTGAAAATTGAATATATTGTAAATTGAAGTTACCCCACAAGATAAATATTTGTTAAAGGAGCAAATAAGTTTGTTAGTTAAATATGTCAATTTTCTTGTAATTTAAATGTCATCTCACAGGAATTAGGCAACCCAATATACAATTCCATAAGACTATGCGCTTTTGCACTTTTAAAGATAAAAGATTAGAATTTTCAATTCATGGAAGAATCCTATTTCGTAATATAAAAAAGAATACCTCTAATTGCACAAAAATTCTATAAAATTATAAGGGTTTGTACCACTTGTTGCAGTTGTAGGGAGGCAACTACAAGTTGACTAGTCCTCAAAATGTTCAACTTAAATTTGAACGAGTAGTTAAGTCGGAAGAAAAGATTACAAAGATAAATTCAAGTAAATGTAATGTAAATTGTAATGTCATCCACCTTCATACATTCCTCTCCACCCATGACTATCACCATTAGAATTGGATCCATTGCTAACTCTCAATACGCAATCCACTGACAAAGCAATTCATCTTAATGACACCAACAAATAAAGAAATAAGCGCGGGCACAAACGAGCACATTAACATTACCAACTAATAATCACCCAGTAATTACAATACAATGCAATATACAACACACAATAGTGTCACTAGCACTGTTAAAGGACAAATGGCGTACTAATTATAATCCACCGAGAGAGATAAACCTATTGCAGACCAATGAGTTTGAATGATGATTATGAATTCTATAATGATTTCTAATTGTCCCCATTAAAATATCTCCGTGTGTGATGACTTTATAGACATTGTATGAGCATACTTCTCATGACACATTAACATTGGTTGTTAATAAACATCAGCGCTCTATACATTTGAATAATTCACTCCGTGTGTTGCACTCGCCGCTTGCTTTGATTAGCATTCGCATTTGAATATCAGCGCGGAAAGTTTATTTACCATAATGTTAACTAGCATCCTACAGTTTTGCATTCAGCCGGCATACAAGTCGTACATGTTGGCTAGATGGTGGAGTAAATGTGTGAAATCACATGTTGTTTTCGCGAATCCAATTCAGCCCTGTTCACCAGCCCTCGACGACGTCATAAAATTGCTGGCTGCGATTGTGTGCAACAACAGCAAGGTGGGGAGGCGGGCGAAATTGACTTATGAATATTTGATAATTTACTTTTCATTACCATACTCATAATACAATAGGTACACTTATTCTAATTAGCCGTTGTGAATGGAGTGTTCTTCTCATTGGCGTTTTTTTATTCGAAACATAGTTTCTTCCAAAATCAACAGCAGTTATAATGAGGTATTAATTAATTAAAAAACATCAGAGCTTTTTCTTTACCTTACAAGAAATAAATAAGATAAAGAAAGGAATGATTTTCCCGGCTTATCTTTTAATACTTCCTATCGAATACTCGTTTGGAGCGTTGGGAGTTGTGTTGAGGAAGTTGCATTTTTCGATATCCATTCCGATCCCCCTCTTGTCTTTAGACTTTTATCCGCTTTTCAGATGATTTCCACACAGGCTCCCTGTGTGAGTGTTCATAATGCGAATACAAATAACGTTTGAGGCTCTGCCGACGTTTTCCCGTTCGAATCGCAAAAGTTTCCACTTTTATGTTTCATCTCCCCGGGAGCGGCCGCAGCGGCGGCATAACTGCTTTTGTGTCATGCAGACACGGAGATATATGAATTCGTTTCCGGCTCGTTATGATCGAATAAACTTCTGAAAATGTTTTTCAATCGAAATTCCAATAAAAATATTGGGAGGGTGCACGCATTTATTTGCTGATTAAAAATTGATATATGATAGGAATTCCAGACAGGCCAACCAGTATGAATAGCTTGTCAGATTAACAAGTGTTGTGTCATTGCAGGTAGGCAACTAAGAATACAAAATTTATAATAATATGCGTTATTTGAAGATATAGGTAAAAAGTTGTAATGACCCCCTGTTCTGAGTTGTGTAAACGCATATAATGTTGGAATGCTAATGAGTTCGATTTGTGGTGCGTTCTATTTTGCGTGGGAGGCGGCGCGTGCGTAGCAGGCAAAGCGGGGGGACCAAATTGGCTTTTCGCTTATGGCCTTTAGCTCTGGGCGAAACCTCCCTGTTGAAAACGTGCTCCCATTTGAAGAAAACTATTAAAATGCAAATATTATCGCAGTGAAATTCATATCGGAAACGAAAAGCGTGAAAGAAAAGGCATCTATTGGGTGTTACAAACCTATCCAAGACTTCTAACCTCTCTTTCTCTTTTTAAGAAAAAAAAAAATGAAACAATAATATCTATTAAGGTGCCATACTAATACTATTCCTAATTTGTTTTTTTTTTTTATAATTTGTAGTTTGAGTTATTTTGGGATTATTTGTGCTCCCTGTGTTCCTTCAAACTTGTTCTAATAGTCTCCAAAATATCGAAAGTAAAAACCTACTTGGCACTCTGCGTTTCTTAAACCCTACCAAATGCGCTAAGCTCTTGCAAAGTGTCTCCTGTTGTGGTGGCCTTTGAACTCATGCGCCCCCTTCAATTCATTTGCCATTGGCATTTTTACATCCACCGCTTGCAATCTAATTCGTGGTGTATAAATTTGGATATAAATGGCCAATAAAAATGAAACATATTCATGATTTTTCAGCGCCGGAAGAGACCTATTATTAACCCTCCTTGACTGCGACTCTTGCAATCGTTTAGCAATGATGGTCTCTGGTTTGCATGTGGCTTTTGTTTGCGAGACCCTTGCAGGGCAAACGTATCGGAAATATATCAAAATTAAAATAAATGTGGTATGCATATAATTTGAATATAAAAGTATCTAATTTGAGGCTGTAATATTTTAAATATATTGACAAGCTTGGACAGAGAAAGGACAAGTAAGATAGGCACCAATGAGTCATGTTGTCTATCTCTATTGGTAACTTGATTTTAATATTCTGCTGTCATGTCTAATCTACATACAAATGACCGATGACCATTCAAACGCCATCAGCACTTCAAACGGACTGCTAACTCATACATACATACATACAACATGGACATTGGACAAACGCCACGTAAACAAGGCATTCACCCTTCCAAATGGAAATCTCCATGTTGGGATAAAAGCGGAAACTGATGCGCTTTCATCTTTCCAAGCAATATCATTACATGTCAATGATATCGTTTAATCAATGCAAAACATTCCAGTATTCCAAACTTTCCTTTCCTATCTATCATCTTGTAGCAGTGTGTTTGTCACCTACCACCTGCCCACCTTTCTCCCGCTATTAGTAATGCGTCCTTCGTCACCTTGCTGTGCGGCAGCCGCCACCACAACCCGTGCATATCAATTCTAGCCGCCCTCAGCACCAAACGCGCAATGTGAGTAACGTGTGCATACTCGACCTGCCGCCAGCTTTCCATAGCCAGTCGTGCGCGATATTGTCTTCGGAATTGTGAATCCTCTGCTCATCTATCCCGTTGTCACTAGAGCCTTATCATTCAGCTTACGCTGGAAACATCAACACCAAAAATTGTTCTTGAACATTATCTAATGGAAATGATTTCTATTCAAATTACTTGTGACTTACCTGTAGTCGAATTCAACAGTACCTACCGTATTCTACTTTGTTTTTTTTTCTTCTTAAATTTGTGTTCATTTTAAGAATTATAAAGCGGCAGTGGAATAAGATAGATTGTGATTGCAAAGTGTCACAGATTTGCCGTTCATCGCCGCCTCCTTAGGCTTTTTTCACACGCCATCAATTTTTACGACGATTAAAACCCTAGATGCCACCGAGAGTTGGGACATTGCAAGGAAGCAATGACTCTCGAATGACTAGCAACTTAAGTCGTTGATGCGATGATTTGCATTAATAACCATTTTAATCTTTGCCAATATAAGCTTCCTTATTCCTTGAGGATAGTTAGTGTGCAGTTTGGGATCAAACTTAAAGATATTAAAGAGAAAAACAACAACCTAAAAAGGACAATGAGAAGAAAGTATTTTAGTCAACAAGATGCAAAAATATAAAGTAGTTTTAATGCTATACTAATAAATATTGAATATAAATTTTGAACTATAATTAAATACGATGCCTTCTTTGATATATTTAATATAAAAAAAACCACCATTTAAATTTGACATTTCCTAAATAGTACTGCCCTCTATTTTCTAGGATAAAAACTTCCTGTAAAATCCCAACAAAAAATAATTCGAACATCTAAACATTATTATAAGTTTGAGGAAAACCCAAGTATATCATCTGCATCTGTAAACAAAGGTCAGGTGATAGATTTCATGTGTTTCAATGTAAGTAAATTAATAAGAAACAAAAATGAAATTTGACATCTGGTGACTAGTACTGCCCTCTACTACCTCGTGCAGTAACCTCCTGTAAAATTTAAAAAAATAAATCATTCTACATAATTTAATGGAATTACGCATGAAATGAAATAAAGTTAAGCTTAGCTTTTACATATGATTTTATTTTTGTATTATTTTGCTTGCTAAAAGGCACACACACGCATGCACACTCACATAAATATGTACAATAAATTACATCCGCACAATATGCCCATCTGCACAATACTGCAACATGTCCCAATTGAATAAATACATGTTTAAAAAGTGGTTGGTACGAGCTGCTACAATTGTATGCCACGTACTCAGTTGATTAATTATCGATTCTTAGCTGCAATTAATGCTCGTATCGTATCATCATCAATAACACTACCTCTCGATTTTCTCGATTTATCTAACATTCGACACTATTGAGACCTAGCTTACACGCACAGTACGCACACACAAGTACTCACAGTATGCAGCGAATAATTGAAATGATCCATCAATATCTAATTACTCCACCTTGTACCCGCTTACCTAACGTACATTCGCTACGAAATGAAATGTTTCAAACGTACAAAGCTGTGTGATGTGGGTATTGTAAATGGCCTAACTGGTACAATCATTGCAAGTCACAGAATTCGCACCATTCTGAACAATATGCAATAATAATGTAACGATTAATTGAAGTACAATGGTACAGGGAGCAATTAGTTACAATCTTGAGGCATGCTTTGTTGACTTCGTCAATATCGTCAATGAGGATTTATAAAAGTTGAGTGCTTCAGATAGAAATGTTTGAAAACACTCTGTACATTTGTAATAATAAGAATAATACTTATGATATTATAGAGACATTTATAATTTACATGCTAATATTGCACATATTTAGCAGATACATATTTTAATCTATTTATATTCTCGATTTATATTAATTCATTGCAATTGAGAGAAACGTAATTTCCTTGGAAAGGATGCCGGAAATATTTGTGTGATAAGAATAATTAGTTTAATTAATATACAAAGTTGTGGGTTTCTTTTGACAGTTGATTGTCAAGAAGGCGTATACTTTAACACTTTTTTGTTTTTAGTAAAAATGATTAAATTATTGACTGAAAAACACGTATATTGGAAAGTGTTGTTTCCTTGGTTTGATTAAGTACTTATATTAATTAAAATTATGCTTTGTTAATTTAAAACCAGTAAATTATGATTTCGAAATAAAAATTATTCTTCCTTTTACAATAGTCACTATGCAAGTCATGTTATTGTGTTTAATTGTTTGTAGATTGGTATAGATTAAAATTGTAAAACCTTTTTGTTGCTTTGAATCTTTTAGGTTTATTTAATAAGAAGAAATAGTAAAATAAAAGCAACGCATTTGAAAAATAAGAAGAAAGGTGTATAGTTAGTTGCATACCTTACTTCCTAACAGTAGAGTGTGAAACTGATGAAATAAATTGGAATTTTGTTTCTTGCATTGTAAGTTCTGGATTGCTGCGGTAATGTTTATTGTAAAACGAGAACACATATAAATAATAGTTTGTAATACCTAGCTTTTTACAATGTGATGAATTTTAACAACCAAAATTGAAAAAATTCAACAAAATTTCGAAAATATCGCAACAAAATCAGTCGTAATAAAGTAATAAAGTCTTGAATTGAAATAAAAAAATTATTTACACCAACTCTAAATGTATCTTTTTTAACCTAACTTGATGTAATTAATTCCTAATATTAATTAATCGCCTTTTATTCTTTTCTCTTACGTACAACCTCAATTTCTTTGTCTTCTAATTGCACTCTTCTGTTTAAAAAGTTCTCCACATGTGCTTTCGCAATTTACAAGTGCAATAAAATTTCCCTCCCAAATATTTACATACCTTACATGCTCGCAGCAGTAAAGATCGCCTTATTTTACATGCACGCTCGTGAACGCAAATCTTTCCCATGAGTTTTGCCAACTTGGGCGCAACTCTATGTGCTGGTGAAAAGCACCGAATTCTTGTAATAGCCAGAACGCTCCTGCAGCGGTGATTTCACGTCCCTCTCAACCTGCTGCTGGCGTGACTTCCTTTCCAACTCCAGTTCCTGCGCCAACGATTCTGCAAGAAGGAATAAAAACATTTAAGAGTTTGTTATCTTTGCTGTAGTTGTTATCATGTAAGCATGTTCAAGTTACAATGTACAATGGCATAATATTGTGCATAATATTGCAGGAGAGCTTATGCAGATGGAGTCTCACCCTCCGTTTATGGAAAAGACGCCCGGCGGCAATGTGCGATTTAAATATTATTATTGCCGTTGTGTGAAATCAGAGATTGAGTTTTCAGTCACATCAGATTGAGGGAGACGCTATGTGCGAGCAAAAGCCGTTTCCGAAGCCAAATGAACGGAAAATTCGTTTTCAAGTTTCACAGTCATGATGAGCTATGGGTGAGATAGACAGTGTTGCAGAAAACATATTTGGAGCAAGTTGAAAGTGACTTTGTTTGGAGACATCTCAGTTATATTTATGAAATACTGAGATAAAGCAATAAACGTTTAATTTCAAATACCTGTCTTGTGAACAAGTAAGTCTTTTGTCATTCTGTAGATTCAAGATTCAATTTCACGCAACGTCTACTTCGTGGATATTTGCAATGAAAACAATCAACTCTACTTTTGTCTCGTGCTACAATGTTTTTGCTTGAAGATGGTCACTTTTTTAATTGTACAATTGTCTATTGTCTCTTCAACTACCATGCATTATTGGAATAAATTAATATTACTCAGCATTTTGTCCCCAGCTGCACATAATTGAATTCTTTTTTGTGAAATTGTTCATCACGCTCGCGCTTAATGCTCCGGTGCCCATTGGTCGAGGATTACGCACCACATAATACCCAGCTCTAATCTGTTTCCTTAAACGAGAACGTTCGTTGTACACGGCGTGCACGAAAACGGTTTATTTGGTTATTCAAATTCAAATGGAAATGGAATCTGACGAAGCTCTTGTGCAGGAAGGACAACGACGTTGGTAATCTGCTTGCGGTGCTTTCACTCCTGCCCGTCTGCTGTCTAATATCCTGGGTGTCTAATGTGTATTTGCGTAGGTATAAACGGAATCTAGTGCGAACTGTGCGATTCATATGGCGGAGTGCGGGCGTTTAAGTGACACGGGCATAACGAGCCGAGAAATTGCAAACAGCAAAGATAACATCGTGTTAAATAGCCGGCGGGCTGCGGCAGCGACCCTCGCCGCCCCCTCCTTCTGCCGCATTCACATTTCGGATAATGGCATTTCTGCGGGAGTAGATTAACTCCCCGTGCTAAGCGGTTCGACTGACTGTCTGAGAGGACACGAACATGCAAGCACTGGGAATGAATAAAGAACACAATAGTCAAATCCTATCTGTCACCCTTTACGCTTACTAGTTATTGGATAGGATTAAAATTTTAATTTTTTGTATCTAGAGGATACCTTACTCTTGCTACTGAGACGGTGACAAATTGGGACTACTACAACTGATTGCACCGGAGGACCAAAGGACTAGCCAGAATTAAAAGCTCAAGTAAAGAACAAAATTGGGTATTTGCTATTTTGTGTGCAACCATTTTTTAGTGTTTAATGCATTTATATTGAAATGATATGGGGGCAAGGCTATTCAGTTAGGTTAAGGAACCTTAAGATTAGGTTAGGTCAAAAGCACATTATTGACAGATACAAGAGAATTACTTATTTGTCTATGTTTTCAGGATATTTTTGTACTACATTTACTATTGGGAGATGGGGACTTTTAAAACTTAGAACGGAAACCTCTACTACTGATTTTCTCTGGGTATAAGAGAAGAGAAGGCAGAAAACCAGAACAAAGGTAATATCCAAAAGTAGGTATTTGGCAGTCTGCCGTGAAAAGTAGATTCTTTTAGTTATTTGGTCAATTTAGCTCGAAAATAGTTAGTAGAGGAAGAACATAGTAATGAGATCAAGGTTGTTTAGCGTAGGTTAAGATATCAGCAACAATTCCAATATTGGACTTTTCAGTTAACAACCAAAATTAACAAACAGAAACAAAACGGATTAACTAAGTAACACTAGTCTTATAGACACAATTAGCCTAATAAATTGCTTTCTCTATAAACCAAAACTTGTTCAATTGAAACCATTACGCCCTTGTTTATGTTTAGTTCGCTACTTTACAGTCCACCAAGTTGTTGTTTCTTGAAAGCCCACATCCCCGTCTCTGGCGATTGGTCCAACAATAACTCATTTGCGAAGTTGCAAGTTGAATTACACGCATTCACCCCACGCGCACATATAATATACATTAAACAAAGTACTTTGTAGGCATCTTCATGTATTCCGAAGTAAGGTAAGCGTCATCTGTGAACAGATCCATCCATCTCCATGCAAACTGTAAACACATTCGTCCCGCTCCACGCATGGTGTGAGGCCTCTAGGTTCATGTTACACACGTTCCGCCCGCAAAGTTAGATAAATAGGTCCATCTTCAGGTATAAGATTAACTACATAGTTTGCCTATAGTTTCGGCCAAGTTGGGCCCTGATCTCTTGTAATTAGAGTTAATTCTGCGAAATCCTGCGCGAGTACCCTAAAACTTCTCCGACAGAACCTCAGTCAAGTGGAATATGAGACAAAATGTTATACACTGGAAGTATTTAATTTTTTTCTGCTTTACTAATTGCGGTTGTCTGCTGGCAGCTGATTTGCTTTGTCCGAGGAAGTCCATCTCAGCTCAGCGTATATATTGGCAGCATCTATGTAATTACCTATTCATTGCGGCTTAAAGTGGCAAGTTGGTGCTGAATTATTCCCAGCTTTCGTAGTGCGTCCTCCCCTTATATATGCGACACAAATAATGCATAACTACACATTGTTAGCGATGCGCTGCGTAGCAGATAGAAAGCGCTCGCTCCCTTTCTGCTGTCCATAGTTCCGGAACTGTGAGGTAAGACGCGGACCTCCGCGAGTCCGGAAGGAAGACCCTCTAATGGACGCTCGTTTGCTCCCTTCTTAGACCGGCAACCCCTTTCGCCCAAGCCGCCAACGCGTACACCTAACTGTATTAGGATTGATCGGTTCCGGAATTGATCATAGTTTAACGAAGTTTATATTCATCAGCGAAGGAGCGCATTCCACCAACGCTAGACTTCTTGGCGCTGGGGTCATTGTGGAATATACACATAGTTTGTCTAGAGACTCGTAGCGACTAATTGATCTCGCACCCATCATCGGCTTATTACGTGCAGCGGAGTCCGAGCTTGATTGTCTTCGGAATATTAACTCCGTTTTGCTCGTAATCTAATAAGAAGCGAGTGCCTCCCAGATTGGATGTGGATACGGATAGATGGATGAATGGATTGGGAATGGCGGGGTGTATGGAAGGCAGAGTGACCTAAGGAGTTGGTACATGGCACAAAGTGGGATCGTAAAGGAAGCGGGGATGTGTAATTTGGTGGTAATTGTATAGGCTTCCTTGCAATATCTATTGTCCAAGTTTCTTAATCATATTCAGAAGGCCCAAGGATGTTATTATTACTAATTTGATCCTAAAATCTGCAAGCTAGAAATGAGACGTTTCTACAAGGCTATTTCGGATATAAATTAATTTTAATACTAAAAAGTGTTAGTTTAGTTCAATGCAAAGCAATGTTTGCTATCCTTATACCACCCTCGTTATCCCAGACAAACTTATAAGATTTGAATAGTTAGTTAATCATATTACCTACAAAATACAACTCGCATTAAGTTTCTGAGACTTGAACTTGACCATACTTGACCAAATTAAAAATCTCCAAGGTTGGTATTATTACGATGATCTTAAAATATACTAGATAGAGGTAAGTTTTGCTACAAATCAAATTTTATATCCAAATCAGATCAAATAACCTTCCAGGTGTAAATATAGCAAGCTTCATGGAATTCCACATCCAATTCTTCACAATCAAATCCATTCCGTTGAACGATGATCACTTATAAATTGAATCCTTTCAGGAATGTTTTATGGTCGTTGCGATCCACACGTCATTGTTCGGCGTCGATGGCAAACGGCTACTTATGCGAGGTGTTACACGTAAGAAATGAATCGGTGGCGCGTCCCATTGTGGAATGAAACGAGCGTTTAACAAGTTGATTGCTTTTAAATACTCACAATGATGAATATAATCATTCCGAAATGGATCGCATTGTTGGCGTCGCTGCCGTTTGCCTGCTGAATACATACCCACACAGTAGTCGAGTGCGGCGGCGATGGCAACGGAAAAAATCTTTAATTTACTTCAACAATGCCACGGTATATAAAGCAACCGCGCAACAATGTGGCCAAAGGAAAGGGACGCGCTCTGATCGAGTCAATGATGGTTTCTACGGATACGATTTCGTAAAGTCATCGGAATTACTTCGGCAATGACGACAGCTGAACATGGTGGATTCTTTTTTGTCAGTGTGTGGAAAAAAACACATTCGTAACCAATTCCAGGAGATATTCTTCATGATATCCTGCAGATGTTTGCTGGATAGTGTTGCTTGTTTAATAGCAATTTCTATTCCTAAACGAGTCCAATTTCAGGACATTCTGCCTTCAACCTATTTCAACGTGCGGCATACATACATCTAATAAGATATGTATTACAATACAACCGTAACAACGACTCTTGGGTAATTTCCCTGGAGTTCCGTTGCTTACATAATATTTACTGGGGAAAATAATATCGTCGTCGTTCCTTCTTGGGCACGGCTGAGTTACGACCTTCGGCTCGACCACCCACAACCGCCATTGTTGCATATGTTGATTATTCCAACATCTTCGCACGCGCCGCGTACACATGACTTAGTAAAATATAATTAAGGCCAAATGCGAAGGACGGATGTGCTCTCGAGTTGCGACCGTCTACTGCCATCGATGTAACACTTGTACAAAGATTATAAAGGAACACGTCGGTCATAAGCCAGGCAGGGACGTGACTGGATGATCAAGTGGAAACTTTAAAATACATCATAAATCTCCGCATATGTGCGGGCACACTTACCGGAATAGTTCTGCCAGAAAGCAGCACCAGAGTTGATAAGATCTATGCCCGAGTAACCCCATCCCTTGGTGTCGCCTCCACCGGAGTTGAGCTGCTCTCGGGCGTCTCTTTGTTGCTGCTCATGGCGCTGCGGCTGTGGGGCAGAAATGGAGAAGCTCGTTGGTGAATTATCGGCGGATCGGTGTTGCATTTCCACGTGGCGGTGATCACTTTCGCGAGAGTGCCGACGATCCGATGCCGATGCTGGACGATCACGTTGTTGTTGCTGGGTGTGGTGGAGATTGTTATTGTTGGAGGTTTTCAGTTGTTCCAATTCGTTTGCAAATGTTTCTGTGGAAATACAAAACAGAATTGACTTGAGAAAAAAAGTGTAGAAAAAATAGCTTGGGGGAAGAAGAGGAGTATTTCGAATTGGGTTTCTTAAAAATTAGTTTTCAATTAGTGCGGTGAGACGGACTATCTCCGATAAGACAGTTCATTCATTCTGGTGTTTCATCATCATTTTTCGATCCTCAACGCCATGTCGGCATGAGTTAACCCATGTCTGATTGGATGCAGAATCCCAGAAACATTTCGTAACGCTTCAGACGAGACAACTAGGTAACGATATACGAAACGACCCTCGATGGTCTAATAGACATTTTAAAATGATTTAAACTACACCTTTTTCCATGTATACCTGTCATAATTAATTGAAAAATATTTCTTCAAGGTTGTTACACCTGCATGAATTTTGAAAGGAACTGCGTTCCCGACAATTAATATTGTTGTAGTAAAATTGACACTTGCTTAAAATTGTAACAGTGTCCAAAACAAAACTTGGCTCAGCTTTATTGTTCTGATCAGGATTTCAACTAGTAAACTTTATTCGATTTTAACATATTATATATCAGTAGATAGCTAAATAAGTGCTCTATAAACTGCAGAAAATATAAAGCATGCGTCTCTATAGAATCAGAGGTTTTATCACATATTATGTGATAAAGAGCTACATTTTGCAACTTGTATTTGTTGGTTATTTCTAACCGCCATTTAGATCCCAGATTTGAGTTTAAAATTTAAATAGCTAGTTGATCATATTATCTAACAAATGCCACTTAAATTATATTTCTGGGACTATTAGTTTAGTAGTAATTAGTAAACAAGTATTGAAACCTGCTCAATACTCTTGCCCCCATTAAAATATAATTCCCTCCCACTAATGAAACTCAATGCAAAATCTTTGCTTCTAAACATTTCTACTTGTAGTATGAAATTGCAGTTCATACCCAACTCGATGGAAGTTGTCATCAAATCTTACAACGCCCGAACCTTAATTTGATTCCATCACAGAGGTCTGTTTATGACGGTGTCAATCATAAGCACCAAATGAGAATACAGGGGTGTGCGCACAAAGCAAACGTAACAATTATATTAGGAGTGCTCGACATGAACACCACCCACACCCACCCTCATCTAATAGGTTCCATCCACGCATTTGAACCGGCAGACAGTCAAACATACAAACACTGCGCGAAGGCGGCGTGAAACGCGCCCTCCCGCGGGGCATCAACTCGACCTGGGGATTGATTTTAACTTATTACAAGACGTTTCGCCTTTCCATCAACGCACCCATTAGTCCTACATACACGATTGACTTGATATGCGTATGTATGTTGTCTGAATATGTACACAGTAAGACGGAAACTAAACAAATTTCTTCGTTTGTGAAATGTAAATTGTTACCCAACCGTATAACTGGCAACAGTGTGTATTTTCTTCTTTGGTATATATAGTTTCAGCTACAGGACTATACCGTGCATGATGTATTATTATTGATTACCCTCAGTGTCTTGAGCGTCTTTTTGACTTCATTTGCATTTATGCCGGGTGGGGACGATTCATAAAGACATTCAATTAATTTTGCATTCGGCGGAAAGAATCAAGATGGAACAAAGTGTCAATAAGTTATTTGTTTCAATTGCACCTCTATGGAGCCAGAATTTATATCAATTAGAAAGGAAAAACGAAGCGTAACTTGTAAACTTGGCGTGTTGTCATGTTCTAACCAAACTTCACGTCCCAGGTGTGATATTTAAGTGAATATAGCTAATTTGTTACATGGCCTATAGACTGCCATCAGAATTATGTTTCTGGGATTTATAGTTTGGTAGCAATTAGCTGATAAATATTCACATCAATTGCAGAATTTCACATTTCTTGCTTAAGTGAAAAGTAAACTTTTTCTCCTTCTTCTCTGAGTATTAATTATATATAGGTATGCTCACACCTAACCAAATACCACTTTACAAATTATTCTACTCAATCAAATGTGTCAATATGTTGTTTGCTTAATGTCGAAGTCAAGCAGAATTATGAATAGAGATCTATCGTTGTCAAACATCCCTGCAGCATTCATTTACGTGCTGACTGAGTGCTCACGTTCTCACACTTATCATAGCTTGCAATTATAAGTAGACATAGCAGAAAATGTTAATAAATAACCGTGATGACTTTCACGTAGTGCCACAATTTTCGATGATGTGAGATAATGCATATGCCGATGTGTTCTCACCTGTGATGAGACGAAGTTGATCATTGTGTCCAGCGTTGATCAGAGCTTCCTCTAGTTGTTGGCGACGTTTAGATTCAATGTCCATTTTTTGTTGGAGCATTGCACGGGTTCTTCGTTCACGTCGCAGGCGTTTCTGGGCCATAACTAGAAATTAAAATTGGGAATAAGAAAATTTTAAAGTGGCTTTGATTTTATTGTAATTTATGTAATACATGGTTATTTTTATTGTTTACTTTGGACAACAATTTATGCCATTTGATAGACGAATAATAGCATACGAAACAATTCAATGACCATAATTTTGTTTGACGTATGACATAAAGTAATGAAAATGTTAATGGTAATTCCACACTTGATATAATAATCATTTAGCCCTCCACGAGTAAGTACAACATACGAGCCCATTTTTATACTTTCCTGCTTTTATATGCACCTATGAGTGACCCGCCACATTGTAGCGTTTTACAGGAAGGGTTCGAAAGGGGTATGAATAATTGCGCTGCGCGCCATGCTCATAATGACCACGCCGGCCATGCAACTCGCGGTTGTCCATTTTTTCCACTGCAGGCACGTTTCTTAGGGTCGCGAATGGCTGTCGCGACTTGCAAGCGGGTCTGCATGTCAGCAGGTTGCTAGCCGCTGCATATATGCATTGCAAGTGGAACCTGTTTATGGCTTGCTACGCGAGTGTGCATCGGAGTAATGCGCATGAATGCATAAGTGGTCAGGTGTGCACTTGCCCATGTGTAATTTTTGTATGTCCGACTGCGAAATTGCGCCCAGGGAGTGGCTCCCACCGTGCACGGCGGCCTCTCAGACGTTCGACGTCGACGGTGATTGTCGTGCCGCAGCCAATCGGCCACTCGCCCAGGTAATGCCAGGTTATGATGCAGAAATGTATTTTGACCGACAAGTGCATAAGAAGTGGATAGAACCAAACAAAGGAGTTTGAAGTTAGAAACAGTTGTAGGTTCACGGTGCACATATTCAATTGCAATTTAAGCAATTAAATATACCTCAAATTTAGATTGATAATTCCTATACAATTCCGAAAAGTTTATAGAAATATCTTTTACGGGTTGAAACTTGCAGCAAACGTAAATGCGGAAGAAAGGTTCTCTTAGAAAGTACTGATTCCCCTTGGCAACTATTTTAACACCTATCACAAATTTATATTTTTATGTAATAGTTAACTGTATTTCCTAAAAAAATTTGCCTTATTTGCCTTTCTGGGACTTTTTGTTTACTAGATATAGTCAATTGAAAGTTACTATATAAGCTAAATTTTACATTGTGCTGCCCTCTGACTTCCTCTGTTGCACCCGCGCGTATTTTAAGCTTTAAACTAATAGTTGACTGTTCTCCCTAAGAAATGAACCCTGAACTGTATTTCTGGGAGGTTTATATTAGTAGCTACTAATATGGTTAAATATGGTTATCGGGGTAATTCTATCTTTTTGCTGCCCACTTCTTACTCTTTTAATACCAGCGGCCATTTTAAGCTTATACTTGCTAGGTGACCATGTTAGGTATTAAATTCCATTTGAATTGTGTTGCTGAGACATTTAGTTTAGTAGTTATTAACATCAAATATTTGCAATTATATCGTCCTTGTAAGAATCTATCTCCCTTCACACTTGTAATAAATCCACTGCCATAACATGGAATTACATTTGAAGATAGAATAGAACGTGGCACGTAAAAATCATGACGAGTCGAATAGTCAGCCTATCAGTGATAACACTCAGCGCACATAAAAATAAATAGCTTTCCTCCAATGCGTGCAAGGGCGCGCAAGAAGTGAAAGAAATGCACAATCGGCGGAGTCCCGTACATTTTCAGTTACCCCATAAAAACAATATTGCATTCGCATTGTGGAAGAAACGTATTATGATATATCGTAAAAAAGCATAAAAACCCCCCGGCCTACGGTGGCGATAAGCAACCGACATCTATAAGCAGTAGCAAATTTCGAAATCCCCTGTATGCAGAGCGTAGCCAAACATAAAACAAAGTGGGAAAAAATGTTTGCACGTTGGGGTGCCGACTGTTAGACGCTGTGAATCCTATTTTTTTTCCGTTTCAATACAATTTTCTCGCGTGTTTATGAAAAAATAAAAGTAAATAAATCACGCTATGAATGCGGAGTCGTTAAGATATGGAGCATCGCCGAAAGACACAAACAGTTTGGATGCATTGGGCGTGAGATGCCGGGAATGTGCTTGGGATGCATAGGAAAGCGATTAACGACTGCGTTGGACATATGTTATCTACCCAGATGAGAAGAGATGTGGCCTGTGTTGTAATTTCGTGTGCAAATTTTTGATTTCAGTGCGATCTCGCAAATCGCGTTCTTGTGAGCGCTGCAAGGTGTGTTCAAGGCTGGTGTGCGTTACCGAAATCTAAACGTTTCGACCACGAAATACGAAAATGCCTCCAAGGGCTATAATTTGCAAATTACATTGAACCTGTGACTTAGCAAGCACATCAGATTAACATCCAAACCCGAGAGTGAAACCTAAAAAATAATCAATTCTGCATTGGAAGATTGGGTAATTTATGTTCAAGCTACGCTTATTAAAGGAACTTGCAAGATGATGGAATGGTCGCGCTTACATGTTGATTAATAAACTTTGGTAATGAGCGTTTTAATTAGTTGCGAGTGTGCAAGGCACGCGTGTAGGGCATCTAGTGCGCGGCTCGCGACACCCTGTGGTTCACGGTGGGGGGCACGTCTTCGCATTGGAGCTCATTTAGTGTGGATACTGCAGGGGCTAGGTGACCGATGTGAAGTTAGTAATCTTACTAAACTTAAATTGGTGTAGTAAGCCTAGCATGGTAGGAGCCAGCTTCCAAGATGTAAGAATTCTGGAATATTATTCAAGGTTTCTGGGAATTATTTTCGGAAGTATTATTCTATGTCTGTGGAAAAGGTCCTACGTTGCTTTGACATGTAATTTTTAGAAGTTTAC
>JAODGC010000001.1:4499721-4536833 GCA_027574925.1 Ecitoglossa quadriceps | reverse complement strand
GCAAAAAAAATCACCTTTATATGTCTTTATTTTATTCCCCTCTCGATGACCCTCTCAAGTTCGGTGTTGTGTTGAAAGCCAAGAGCGCGGCTATTATATGTAAATGTGACACCCTCTAATGAGCTCATTCTGCTGGCCATTGTTGGCGTTTGCAGGCGCTCGCCGCCTACTGGCTACCGGCAATACATTTGCAAATTGAAATATACGCCAACTATTGTGCAGCACCGTGTTTTATACAGGCAGATAGAGATCCGCGTATTGCCGCCAATCTCATCTGCGATACTCGCAGCACAGAAGAAGTTAGTAGCAGAAATGCGCTGGTAGCGAGACGACCCAAAGCGCAGCAGGCTTATCGCACAACTATCTTTACAACTTATTTAAGTTGGGCTGGCTCGAACGGCTCGAATTATGTTCTGTGTTTGTTTTCCATACATAAGTGGCAACGTGTGACTGTTATCGTGGTCCAGCAGCAGCAGCGGCGGCGTTCTGCTACAAACCGCATCCGAAAAGATAGCCGCCGGCGTATTAGCGAGATCGTGAAAATTCTTATCAGACTTATATTTACACATGTAGTAGATGGTTTTAATGAACTGAAATTCGTTCGGCGTGTACGCTGTGCGCACTGCTTGCAAAATGAGCATATTTATTGGCCTTGTTACCAAATAGTCAATTGAGGTTGTCTCCGTCCAGCGCGTGCAAACATAATACAATTATGTACCAGAAAAACCAGGCGCTTTGGTGTAGTATTTTCTTACTTGGTTTCGATTTCGAGAATTCCAAATAAAGCGGAATAAAAGCGTGCACATTGTGGCGACAGCACGAATGTGTTATTTATAAATGGCATTAAGGCTATGCGCAGATATTTGCTAATAGTAAATCAATGATGCGGACACGTAGTGCACAAGATGCAGGCTGGAAACGTGGTCATAAGGTATGAAGACGATAAGAGAACAGCATTGTCAATACTCGCGAGGATATACAGACATCGTTGACATTAAGAGCTGTTTGATGTTAATGGAATCGAGCGCCAAGCATCGAATACCTCAGGAATCTTAACAAATGACGGATTTATGTAATATTTTAACATGTTTTACCTATTGCACTTGTTGATTAAATATCTCGGGCTTGCAGACAGAAATAAATTAAAAACAATTAAATCGTATTTTTTTTTACATTTATCTAACCTAATCTAACCCAACCTAACCTAAACTAAATATTATTTTCAGACATTTCTTCCGACAGTTTCAGATATTTTGAGATATATTACCTCAAAATAGTTTTTAAAAAGCAGTTCAAGCACAAGAAGAGACTAATGAGTTTCTGTGAGTTTTAAATAAAATTAGAAAAGTACAAAATAAAAGTTATAACAAACATGTTTAGTTCATATAGCAAATTAGAAAGAAATTCTGCAATGGATATAGTTTTCTGCTATTCTAATAAACAATGAGATTGGTTTTTATTCCAAAAATTATCAGTACCATTACTAACTTTTGGTAATAACCTACAAACCATTAATAAATCTTACTGTTTAGGATTTTTTTTTAATTACCCCTTTAGGTACTAGCAAAATAGATTACAATTAGCAATTACAAATAAAACCCAGATAGTACACAGCTGTCACGATTGAAAATTCTAGAAACACTGATGCTGTTGATTGTATTAAATTCTCAAAAAATACAAATTCACTAGCACACAGATGTCATAAATAAGCAACAGTTTTATTATCTCCAAATAAAGCAGTTTTACGCATAAAATGCTTAATGAAACGAAAACCCATCTCCCAAGTCATCCCCAGTTAATTACATGCACAGCACATTCTTAAAAGCAGCCGTAATCTCCGAATGATATATTTTATCATCGGAAATCAATTAATTCCTTTTATGTGCACTCTCCTCCGTTAACCATCCGCATGACATATCATGAAGAATCCCAACATTTAGTAGCAGTTAAAAAATACCCATTCCTTAATTACCGCAGAAAATAGCAAGCAATCCATGCAATCAACTTACACCACGCGCAAAGCGTCGCAATTGGCGAGATCAGCGCTCAGCTCACATCCTGGAATACAAACAACGAGAAAGGGCGCATTGTATTATTAACCATCGTTTATAAACCACGGCGAGCTGTTGGACGCAACATATTTCTTGTGAATTCGACTGTAAATCGACTTGTGTCCTGGCCTGCTCGCCCGCCAAAGATGACTTATAGTCCACAGCTGTGTGATTACCTTCGATTTGTAATGACAACATAATTATTTAATTGATGCACCACACCGACGCTGGTCAAAGGAATGGTAGAAATGTTCGAATAAACTAAAACGCTGCTTGTAAATGCGCTTGGGTGCTGGTAATTTGCGTTGGCAACGAACGGCATGCATATAATGTAATATGCAATGCGCTGCTTAAGTTAGCTCTAATTAAATTAATCTATGCCCTTATGCGATGGACTTAAACTGTCTGCACACCGTTGCTTGATAATAATCCACATTTTATTCGCAATATTATTTAACGCATTTTATTCAAAAGTGGACTACGAAACTGTTGCGGCGTGACGGTAGCTACAAGGATCGAGATAAAAATTGATTATTATTAAGTCATGTTTATATTCAATATAAAGGATTTGATAGTGTGCATACATCAATCAACCAATGTGTTGGAGGAAAGTATAATTGAGAATTTATTGAAACGGAATAAGAACTGGAAACGAAGAGAATATTATTTAAATTGTTAATGTAGGAAGTATAAACATTAAAAAGCTAGCAATTTTTAGAAGTTTAGGAAATTAAAATTTATTTAGAAAAATAGAAAATTTTTGCATTTTCTTAAAAATTTTTGGTTGTTTTCTGTATTCCCTGTATAGTCTTGTCATAATCTAATTATTCGTCCTGAATGTATTCAAATGTCTTAATACACTACTAGTTAGTTTATATTTCAGGGACAAATAGTTTACTTGTTATGCGGGTAAGAAGATCTAGAAGCATGCTAGCCAACACCTGGAAAATTTCCTTTTTGCTATTTTCTGATAGCCCTATATAGACCAATAATGAGTTAATGACTTCAATCGATAGTACGCAATGTTGGCAACAGAATGCCATATAGCTTATACATCTGGGACTGATAGTTTATTTGTTATTTAGATAGAAAAATCTAGAAACATGCTATCCATCACCTGTACATTCATTAAAGTTTTACGTTTTGCTGCTTTCTAAATTCCCTGTATATTTCTGTCACAATTTAATTATTTCATCTGGAAGTATGGAATATTATTGTTATAATACCGTTTAGTTTGTGTTGTTGGAATATATAGTTGATGAGTTATGAAAGTGAAAAGATCTAGAAAAATGCTATCTTTCTGATGATTGACTCGCACACTGTTGTTGTCCAACAACATTACAGGCTTAAAGGATCTCTTTTGGAATACGCATTACATTCACTTGTCGATTACAAATTAGCTTTATAATTTCTAGGTGAATTCGATGAAGTAATCTTCAGAGGGTTAAAAAATTAGAAAATTAACGTTAAAGGTGCAGATGAATAATGCAGGTAGTGGAAAGCATTAGATATAATTTAAATCGAAATTAAACAAAATTATCTGCAGACTACACGCGGTAATTTTTAGCGCTCTTTTCCCGACTAAATTACCATCGAAAACGATGTTTTTAAATGCGTTGTCTTCGCTTCCAGTCGTTTTACTCTCATTCCCTGGGCAGCACAAGATATTCTTCTCCCGTGGCGGTCGTGAAGGTTGCCCTTTTCTGATTTTATTAAATGTGAAACCAATTTCGAGCGCATCGCATTTAGATGTGTGTACATAATAACACGTTTCGGATTGATTGGTCGACTTTGAAAATAATAATCGGTTCAATTTATTCCACATCCATCCCATTTGAGGCAGGCCGCATTCATCAGTGCGCACATCGTCGCCGGCATTGTTCGGCGCGCGATTGTCGATTTTGCCGCCGCGCCACCAGAAGGGTTTTTGATTGATTATCGCGGAGCGGGATGGCCGTTGGATGGACCGGCGATTGTTTACGATTTACGAGATTACGAATTTAATGAAATACGAAATGCATCTTAATGCGCGCGGCGAGAAGTCAACATGTTGATGTGGTGCTTTGATAAGGCCAGCGATGGAGGAGAGACGTCGTTAAATGGTGAATTTCGTAAACGATGATGATTTCTGAATCGATTTGCCTTTGGGCCACGGAAACTAATTCGATGCCATTTAGCCAACCTACTGGCAGCCGGGCATCGAGGCTACGCACTGTTTTATTGAGCTCGGCATGAGATAATGAAGGAAAATTCGAGAAAAGTGATACAATTTTGAGAAAATTAATAACCATAAAATTTCGAATGCCTACTTATTTAGTTTAGGCAAATAAATATTAAATAATTGATATTCAGTTGGAGGGCTATAAAATGCACGCTCAAAGTATAAATTTGGTAGGTTTTGCTTTTTGATATTTTCGGATTGCTTTCGGAGAAATTTAGGATTCATGTTAAAAGTCATGAATTTAAGTAATACATTGCTGCTGACTTTGTGTTCCTGGGATTGTTAGTTTAGTAGTTATTTGGGTATAGAAAAGTTGTATCTCTGTTTATGCGAAAATTCAATAAGCTATTCAATTTTGTTTTGAGTTTCAAGTGATACAAGATATTAAAAACTGAAAGAAACTGAACTAATTAAGAAAATTATAAACTATAAAAACTAGTAATATGCGTTTGATTTAAATTTAATCAGTAAATTGTTATTCAGTCAGAAAAAAATATGAAAGAGATATATATAAAAGTGCCATTACGGTAAATTATATTTTTTGCTATTTTTTGATTTTTCTGCACACAATAAGCTTAATTTAAGTATATGCATTGAAAGTATACTACATTAGCAATGGAATGCCATTAAATTTGCATCCCTGCGTTTTATAGTTTATGCGTTATGAAGGTGGAAAGAACAAGAAATATGCTAACTTTCATTGGTAAATTTATTCAAATTGTACTTTTTACCATTTTCTGTTATCCCTTTATACACCTGTTGTAATTTAATACCTCCAACGTTTATTATGTAATATTGGCAACACAATGGCTCTTAGTTTATATATCTGAGATTTATAGTTTATTTGTTATTTAATTTAAAAAATCTAGAAACATGCTATTCATCACCTGTAAACCCATTGAAATTTTACTTTTTGTTGCTTTCTGGTATCTCTGTATAGTTCTGTCATATTTTAATAGTTTCAGCTATAAATATAGAACATTATCAGTATAATTCCATTTAGTTTGTGTACTTGGAATTAATAGTTTATGAGTTATGAAGGTGAAAAATCTAGAATGTTGCTACCTATAATCTGCAAATCCACAAAAACTGTATTTTTTACTGTTTTCTATTGTCCTTATATATTTTAGTCTATATTATAGCAAAGTATATTATATTAACAACAGAAAGTCACTTGGTTTGTATTTCTAGGACCTATGGTTTAGTAGCTGGGAGCGATGAAACATAGAAGAAACATTTAATTGGTTGTGTTCTATTTTACTTCGAAACCCTGATGATAATGGTAAGCATGTAAGAATGCAATATTCACATTGAAGAGTAATTTAACAAAATAAATCTATGAGGCAGGTAAAAATGTTTAATTTGTTCATTCATCATCATTCGAGTATTAATTAGCAATGTGTGAATGAGCACAGCTTCAATGTAGGTGCGGCATTGCTCGAGGATAGTTTCCCGGCTCGTGCCTTCGCACTTAATAAACAAGATTAATTTCTTTTCGGTCCAATAATTCAATTAATGCAGCGCCTTTACGGTGTGCTTGTCATCACGGAGGGATTCTGGCGCTTAGTAAGCAAACTCATATATAGTTGCTCCCTTTTGGAACGCAAATCCGACATCAATTCGTATTGCACATGTCAAGCAACACAAGATGTGGAACTGAACACACACACAGCCGCACACTGTATTTGAGAACTTGTAGAATTAATTATATCAGTACCCTACTACAAGTATTTCAGGATAAAGAGTAGAAAATTGTGACTTTGGAAGAAACTGGGATGCAATGGAGAAGAATTTGTGTTGACTATAATATTATTCATTTACTTTGTGAATGATTAATCCTTAGTCAGTGCATTAAAATAGTGAAAACATTATTAGTTGCGCAGTGGGAAAATGAGAAAACCGCTGCCGCCACCGGCTATTTAGTTTACTGCGTGGCGGCAAATCTCTCCGCACTGATCCCCAGTGCTCTCTGTGTGCCTCCAAGGCGCTTACTTGAGTCCCTGGTGCTGTTAGCTCCTTCGATACCAACTTCAGCCCTTTTCCTCAAGCTATGCCCAATGCAAAACAGTGCCAGTTCCAACGCGAAACATAAACACCACTAAATACTTGAATGCGGATGAAGAAATTTTAGGCATTGTGGTATGTTATTTCGGACAACATCTAATCAGATTTACACGCATGAACAAAAGTCCACAGAAATTTAAACCTTAATACCAATACAAGTACTTCAATTGTGCTGCAAGGAAGTCCAATTTGTATCCAAGATTGGAACTCCAAGATTTCTTTACAATTCCTTTAGTAAAAGATCCAATTCATAACATAATTAGATTCCACATGTTTCGGTATGATCTTGGAATAATATTGAAGCTCTTTAGATGGTTTTGGCGTGAAATTGGACTTCCCAGGGAGCAAAGTTGTAATTTTTTAATTGCGGATTATTATTAGTCTTGTAGTTCTTGCTCATGTTGTTGTCCGCAAGTAGCGATAAGACGAAGATATGCCTGTTGCTTATGTACACCACTTAAATGTAATTCCATAATAAAATAAATCGGAACCAGCGCGGCGCGTCTCTGGGAGAAAGATTGTGGCGAGTTGGTGGGCTCGTGCATTAGTTAAGTGGACACAAATCTCGAATTAATCAGCGGACACGATCAAATTGATGCATTATCAAGGTGAGCATGAATGCATAAACACTGGCTCCAAAACCGTTCCTCGTACACGATTTGCTTACTTTGCTGACTGGGTCGTCTTCGTACTGGTGTGCAAAGAGCTAATCCGCGTTGTCGGAGTGTTTACGGCCGATGATAGCGCACAACGCAACGAAATGTTCTTTCACTCGCATGTTATTAAATACAGAGTATTTTGAAACTAAGCAAATTCAATTCCAACTCTAGAAAAGCCCAAGTTGTGTGCAATTCATCGACGCCGTTTGGGTAGAAGTGAATTTTCTAGCTTTTTGGAAGTGGCCAGGTGTTAAATGAAGCATGCTACTAATTATTCTTGTATTCATTTAGTTGGTTCTATCAAGCCCTTCTTGCTTCGCCACTCCAATCCATCGCTGCTATCCAATTGTGAGTTGTGTAAGTCCGCGGAAAACTTGTTATTTGTTTGTAAATCGCACACTGCCAACACGCCAGCGTCTTGTGTACGACGGTCCTTTCGACATGGGATACGATGGTGACCTCACGGCTTCGTGGGTCAGTTCGTTGTGAAATGCGAAATGATAGACCGCGTGCGCCGTCATTTTCCGCGGCCGAATAGGCAATAGGTTTCGTATGCGAGGCGCGGCATAGCCCAATGCCAATGAGGAAAGATTTTCCTGTTTGTTGAAGGTGTTGTACATCATGCTGAGGTGCAAAACGTGCATAAGTCAAGACCCCACTACACCAGCACAAAGCGACACAAGAACACATTTCCTATCAAGTAATATATTGCCAGCATGTATGATTGGCGATTGATTTAAACTTCATCGAGTTAATTAATAGATGTTTTGATGTGTGGATAATATGCAAATGGAATGAAAGTGTATCAACATCCCATACCACCTGAATAGCTGCTGCTCGCATAATAAATGCAAACTTGTGTGCAACCATAGTTGGTGATTATGATCGATTGACTTGATGTCGCCATTGGCAAATTTCCAATTGATTTGCTTGGATTAGCAACTGACAGTCTTGCATTTGTTTTTATACGTTTGGATTTAAATTACACGGCTGCAGTACGAATGGTTGCATAAACTGGTCTTTTTAGAAAATTCCAATTTACTCTCCAAGTGTGTGTAGCTAGGCTATAATTTTGATATTTATAGGTATCAGAGCATCCGATTGAGGTGCATCCATCGACAATTCAACTCTCACCACACTGTACACCACTTAGCATCAAATTATTATTGGCCTAAGTTCAACCATTTAATCTCATCTCAATTTTAACCTATCTTGTTATCCACCACAATTGCTTATTACCCGTCTTTAAAAAAGTAAACGCTCACACTCTTTCAAAATTAATAGACAATATTTGCCTAACAATATTACTGTTTGTTCCTTGCGCTGATGAATTAATTGTTGCTCTTGTCGTGTGTCCCGATGGCGTATGTTATACATACACTCAATGAATACGAAATGAGAAAGTCTGTTGAATTCTGGACCTGAATACGCCACTAATAATTTAATGTATAATCTAACTTGCGTTTCTGTTTATTGGGTTGTGATATCATTTCTGGTTTAAGAGTTATTAAGGTTTTTGTTGAAATTTAACCTCAAATTGGAGCGTTTGCACGCTATTCATAGAGGGCACTGTTTATTTCTTACATATAACGAGTGTTTACCTAGAAACTCTTTTGCTTGTTTGCCTGTTTTATTTCTAGAATAGAAATTTGCATTAACTTATTTTATCTTCATAAAATATGAAACAACAAATGAATGCTGAAATGTTGGCTTTAAGTAAGATTGACACATATGTCATCAATTTACCATCACTTTCATGTCTAGATAACTTACAATCTTTCAGAATGGAATAGGTGTGCATAACAATATTACTGTTTGTTCCCTGCGCTGATGAAATAATTGCTCTTGTCGTGTGTCCAGAGGGCGCATGCGACGTATGTGTAACTTAATGAATACGAAATCAAGAAGCCGTTTTCATAATAAATACATATCAGCCTGTCGGGCGTGCTAACTAAGGCTGAAATGAAAGGCGAGACAGATCAGTAGCGAAATAATTTCATTTGGCCATCGGGCAGATTGTCGGCATCGTCGATAACAACGGCTAGAATAACGCCAAGACTTATTTATTACCAAGGCAAAAATGGTGTCTTGAGAGAGGTACATCGTCTGCGAAACGGACGGTAGACTAGTTAAGACTTGTCCACCCACATGCACAACTTACTCACCTCGACGACAATAAATAATGGCATGCAAATAAAATTATTTTCATAAACAATATAATATATGATTGCGTGCGAAGATGGTATAAGTTAAAGTGGGAGAGACCCAAGCCATTCGCAATTGAATTCGATTAAATATCAACACTGGACCCCGTAAGCAATTCTGGGAAATTTAAGTAAAAAACGAATACTGTTTCTTCCCGAGTGCATTGGTTTTATTACAATATAAAATTCTTTGTTTGCAGTAAATTTCATTTGTAGCGTCATAGAATATTCTGTGATGACTTATGACTTATGTCATTAGAATAGGAATCATCTGAAAAATGAAAGAACAATTTGCTAATTGACGCGTGACAAAATGAAAATCTTGAACAAATACACACTTCTATTTTTTGTATTAATAAATAACTATTTTGCTTCTAAATTCTGCAGTTGATCTTCAAAAATTTTTTTCCGAAACTTCCGGATTTCTTTCTCAACCAACAATGGTACAATGGTACAATTATTTATTTTATACCAAGTAAAAAATAGTGTTCCTAGTGTCAAAGCAATGTGTGTAAAAGATTCAAAATAGGTTAAGTTCATTCGGAAGTTGGATCTGTAGAGCTTGAGGCAGTTCCTACTCGAATTGTGCAATTTTCTAATGTAACCCTCATTTTAATTGATACTGAACCCGGAACACTTTAGATTGAATTATTATTAATGCATTTTGCATATTAATGGTTCGATACGTTCGTTTAGAAAATGCTTCGCATTATATTCGCAAACAGATGCAGATCCAAATAGGATTTAAAATAGCACCTAAATTTATTACAGCCATTAAAATAAGGCACATAAAATCATAATATTATTGCGAATCCCTCGCGTGCGCGCGCGCTCTCGGAAATAAATTTGTTTATTATATTTTCAATGTGTTCCGATGAGATTTAGCGATTTTATTGTTTCGGCCCGGCGCGCCGCCTCATCCAAGCCCAGACAATAAAACAAAATCCACCGAATACGAATAAAACTATACGCCCGCCGATAAAACTATGCTTATGTGCTTCATAAAAGTTTCCAATTTAAAAACGAGCGTAATTAAATACATGAAATATTACGCATCCTTTTGTAGCTTTACACCAAATAAACCTGAGGCGTCATAAATTTCAGCGTAACTTAATGGCATTGCAAAAAAATATTTCACAACCAAAAGCACCTGTGACATTTTGACCTGATTGTGTTTAGAAAAGGTGAATTCAATTTATTGCAAGACTAATAAGTAATTCTTGTTTTCCGCATTGTAAGCATGAGTTGGTGTAATTAAAGTATTGTCAATAAGTAAGAGTAGTTTTAAGGATGATTCTTAAATAATGGTGAAAGGTCTAAACTTGTAAATTACTTTTTGCATTAGCTAATTTCTAATTTGTTTTATACAATTCAAATATCTTTTGTCGTTTAAGGTTTTTATGTAAATCTAACCTCAAATTACAGCGTTGCATGATTTTCATAGACTGCACTAATTAGTCTTTCATATCCACTTGACAAGGTTATTCTACTAATTGGTATTCTTAATTTTACTCTATTGGCATTGTATTAATAAATATTAATTAATAGAATGCAGGTTTAAGTAAAGTGCACTAATTAATTAGTGTCATTTTTAGAATTGTGTATGTGCGTGTTGGAGTATCTAGTGTAAATGTTGCTAATTGTAATAGTAGTTTAAATAATAATTCTGGCTTATTCTTAAATCTTGTCAACTCTCAAATTATCCTCTACCTAACCTAATTCTTGATTTTTTTTGCACAACTGAAATATCTGTTGTTGTTCCAGAGTTTTTAAGATTTGAATTGGAATATGCGGCGTTGCATGATTTCTTTATGCTTTTCTGAATGTTAACTCAAAAAAAAAATAAGAATGATTTCATATTCTTTCTTTTGGCACTGTGGCTACATATTATGAATCTGTAACTTTTTTAACTAGTACATAATCCTTGGCTTCCTGTGATAAATGTCATAAATTGTGGTTGAAAGTTTCGATAGCATATCGATAGCAGAAAAAGTGAATCTGGCTTAGCAGAAAAATAGGAAAATACATTTATTACGTGAAATACAAGCACTGCAGTTATTTATGTAAAATATCTAGATGCATGCAGGTCCTCTCATTGTACTTATATCGTTATTAAGTTGTTATTCAGTTTTCGCTTTGGCGTGATTAAGATTATTATACAACAACGCCTACTGGAATATTAATTAGTCGCAGCTTGCAAGTGAGTGCCACAAAGCTCTCAGCATTTAGCACAGACTGGAAAGGCAGACACAATCTCCAGATGCACCCGCGAATAAAACGGTTGACATCATATAATTGGAGACGATGTGAGAATCACACGGCGCAATAAATTGAAAAACCAAGTACGTCTGCACAAAAAGTTGATTAAACTTTAAACAAAGTTGCCTCTTTCTTGTTCGGCGTCACTCATTCGCACCACGCACAATTAGCAACTGCAGTTCTCAAAATAAATAAAATGTATCAAGATGCTCGGTCGCTGGTTTGTGTGTGCTCAGACAATAACATCGTTACCTTTCTTAATGAATTAATTATTTCATTAAACACGCGATGGGTAGAGAGTGTATGAATAAAGTTTGTCACCTACCTATTTTCTCATCATCTCATCACCGATCACACTTTTCCGCGTGCATGATGTACTTTCATTAATCGTCACCGAGCCAATTGTCACCTAAAACTCAAATCGTGCACGTTTTAATAATTTCAGAAACAAAACAAAATGCTACTTACACTTTCCCTGCACCGAGCAACAAACGAGAATTTGGAGGGTTTTGGTGAATTTTGGTGAATAAAAGAGCTTTTTGTTTCAAATTTTATTTTTATTTTCAATTTTTCGAATATATATTGTATATTTATAACATGTACATCACACATAATTAAACCTAAGTCTAAGATTTTCTCATCATCATCATAGCAATAATATTTGAGAAATATAGGTAGGGATTGTTCATCTTAAAAATCATCCTGAAACAATGCCCTGCTTAAAATCGGCTTGTTTTTCTGCATAGAAAAGCCATAACACCATAATGCTTGCATTCAGCACTGGTCATAATTAATTCATTAATTAAGCATATACGTCAATAAATTTTTGGTGTGCCAAGGAAATCATGTGGAAAACACATGAATAGAGAGGAGAAACTAACGTAGTCGTAATAATTTTGATCGCTGTTAACTTTTCAAATCTTCACATTTCAAATAATGATCAAAGATGTTACTCTATCTATCAGTATCATGTTCGATCAGATGTTAATCAGTAATTAAGTTAAACGCTTAGCTAACTACACTAGATAATAAATTAAACAAGTCCGAAATGTATCATTAATCATTAAATAACACTTGCGCTCAAATGGCACGATGACAGATGACAATTGACTTGCGCTGCATCACACTATATTGTATGATTATCTTAATTCAGGAAACGTGCAGTTATAATTAATGCCACAACGAAAATCACGGAGCTGTTTGCATTGCATGATTTTGCTCCACGTACGCATTGAATCTTCGCTAGTGCTAATGAGTCAAACAAGAGCCGCAACATGTCTGTTCTCGCTCGCCTAACCTCTAGCAGCTGGATGTGCTGTGTGAGTTAGACCGAGTAGACTCGGCATCTCCTTACTCACTCACTACTCGCACCACGTACGCCGTGGCAGGCGGCACTGCCCAAATCACAAAACTTTCAAAACTTAATTACGAAGAAACTAGGAAAGATAAAGCAGTCATTTCTTCAGCAAATCACTTTATTATAAGTTGCCCATATGAATAGCTAGTAAAGACTCATTGTGGGACTTGAAAAATACGGAATAAAATTATCAAAATCCATCCAAATTGAGTATACTCAAATCCGATTCCTGTACAACTTCCATCCGTCTGATATCTCATTAATTATAAAATCATCTACCCAGCATCTACTCGTGTAAGCACGTGGTTATGTACGAATCAATTACTAAGAGTTTCCATCAAGTCTATCGAGTCTTCATTTGCACGTTTTCGTGTGATTTGTCCCGTTAGTCCACTCACACATCGCACTCGTTCGCTGCATCCAGTTAATTAATTACTAGTCAATTAATTATTTATTAAATATCTATTTACAAACATCAAAATTATGATCGATTAGTTTCAGCTATAGCCAGCTACTCTGCTGCCCCGTATGCATTGAGTAATTAAATACGCATGAAGTGCTCACTCATGTGCATCGCATTATACAGGGTATTCCAACACAATGCGACGAAAGCAGCGGATAAAAATTTAACTCAACCGTTTAATGTATACTGGAAGTGTTACCTTATATTTCCTTCATCCACTAATGTTAATGATAATATTTTCGCATCTTGAGCGATGTGATTTTGCCCATGCACGTCTGATTAATTACACAATTTATAATTAAATCGCCATAGATAATAGTTAAATGCTCGTCTCCTTTCGCAATGGATTAATAAATTATTTAAGATCGATCGCCCAATGCGCCCAAATAAAGCTTCTAAATTGATTTATGTATACTATATAAATATGTACATGAAGTTGCCTAGTTCAATCATTTCTGAAAACGTGTAATTCCAGTTGCATCTGATTCTAATGAATAAATGCCATTAGTTTGCGCGAATGCACTAGCACTCTCTCTTTTTACGAATGCCTCATTTAGTTATCATTGTATCAGTATCATTACGTGTACAGCATTATCATTACTTTATACAAAACAAGTGTTAACAAGTTAACACTTCTGCGTGGCAGCTAAGTACATGTAGTACTGCGCCAATGAGAGCAGATACACCATGTTGCTATTTGTACCTTTTTCGTAATTGATCTGGCGTTCTTGTTGGCGTGCGTTGTCGGCAGCCACCTTCAGCAGACCCTGGATGTTGCGTAGCAGTGTCTCGGTGGAGGATATCGAGGCGTCGCCGCCGACGGGCAAAGGTTCACCGCCAATGCCGCCGTTGGCATTTGCCACTGCCGATGCAAGCGAGGAGTAATTCAGTGCTGCCTGTTGGCTATCGCTGCCTGGTGCTGTCGACATTGGTAAATCACCATCGTCTAAATCTGCAAGCAAAAAAAAAAATGACATAATATGGAGTCATTTTAATCAATGCTGGCGATGGTAAAAATGTGAGTCATTCGGAGGGAATTTACTTCTTTAAAGTTGGGAGTGATTGAGTGAAACTGGGGTCGATCAGTGCAGAGCCATCATTAATAATTACAAGACCACTAATGACTGGCGCTTTTGGGTCTTCTTTATTTTCATCTTTAAATCTTACTAATTACACTTTGAGATTGTTCTCCGCATTGATTTTTAATTTTTTTCTGAGAAGGGGATTTTTTGTTTCAGGGGATTAATTTTTCACGCATTAGATATGAAACCATTTTGGAAAGCAAGTTATATCTGTCGTCACATAACTAATAGTTTCTTTTGTGCTCTGACCGAAAATTAATTGGATACTTCAAATTCCTACCTATGTTTTGTTTTTGCCTTATTCTTGATGCTCTCTGATGATGACAGTAAATTTATTAATCAACCTACCTTGATCTTTCTCATCCTCCTCCTCAGGTTCGGTGATGTTTTCCTCCTCGTCCTCTTCAACCGGAGTGCGAGGACGTGGTGAGCGTGGTGACAATGATCGTGAACGAGGCGAGGGTGGCACATCGGGACAATCTGCCTCACTGCTGGAATGATCGTTGTCACCCAGAGATCCAGCACTACCGCCGCCATTCTTGGACAAGTTCAACACTGGGCTGTGATCTGTAGGCGAAGCTGCAACCGAAATAAATCCCAATGTAAACACAGCTTTTCCGTTCAAAGGTTGAAATTAAAAAATATCAGCAGTGCTCTTTTATGACGCCCAAACACGTTGTGAAACAATAAAAGTCGTTGTTTAATTAAAAGCGCTGGAGGCATGGTCTACACCTCCTTGTGTTTTGTGGAGAAATTACAGCAAAAAAATGTCGGCGTGCGCGTCCCATCCAGGAAATAAAAAGTTAACTATCACTCTAGGGTTAATTAATGGCTGTAAAATGGGGGGAAGCTGGGCAGACGCAGCATGGAAATGTAACACGAACCAATCTCGGCCGGCAATAAATAACGCAAACGCAGGGGATCACAATTAAACAGAGCCCCACACATGCATGGAAAACGTAGAAATTGAAATCGTATACCGGGCATGGACATCAACTGACAGGAATACAAATAGAATGCGATATGGGGATTGTGTATGGCTCAGCAATTTTTCAGATCTCATTTGGATGGTCTACGAGACACCTCCAAGGGTACAAATAGCGGAAAAACAACGCAGCGAAGAGATGAATAATTTGAGTGCATCTTGGAGGAAAAAGAGCAGTTCTCCTTAAATTAAAAGATTCCTGCAAAGGTGTTGGCCTAGTAGAGAAGGGTGAGATGAAACGCCAACACAAAACAATCCTAGGGAGGCCACTCTCCGTATCTAATGCAACGTAATTTACTTCTTAATGCCAAAGAAAACAACTAAGAGCACCGAATACTCAATTTACGAATAATTAGAAGATTGTACAAACGTGTTTTGGGCTGTAAACACTGCGAATGTAAATGATTAACTTACCCGGTCTGGGACTTAAATCACGAGCTTTCTGGTCAAGGGCAAATGGTCTACGCTCTGGATCACCTCTTTCTTCTCGTAACCTGCAACAAGGTATTTCATTAGTTTAATAAAGCTCCTTTATTAAATCTGTTTAATTCTATTTAGATTAACACATTAACAAAGGAATGATGTTTAATTCCATCATCCGCATTCCTCTAAAGCAGATGGCATGAAAATGAAGCTGAATTAGCTTAGAAATGGCAGGTAATTTAAGAGAAAACGGTGGCGACTCCCCGACACTGCTTAATTGGATTCAGTTATACAGCGAATTAGCACTTAGAAGTCATTGCAAAGTGCATGGGCGACGCTAAATAGATTCTTATCCGCATTGCAGCACAACGTTCTTGCCAAACTATTTGCGCTGGTATCATAAACAAGAAACACTGGGAGCATAATTAAACGGAATACAATAACGCCTCAGCGATTCGATTAAGCATGTTTTAATTTGATTCCGGATTCGACATAAATCACCATCAGTAGTGTCAAGCAAAGTTGCCATCTTGATGCCGACCAAAAGACTTTTATTAATTAATTATCCCCCGCACAGGTCGGCTTAATGATCATATGCTAATCGCAAACAAAAGCGAACTTTTTGTCGATTCATCTTGGACTCATCATCATCGTCGCCGCAGTGAGTGGTACAATATTTGCAAGAGTTCGCAAATTACATAAATCGGCACCCAGCGTATAAATATGCTAATGGCTCAAGCGTCCTGCATGTGCTAAGGGTGGTAAAAAACCTCCAGGATTGAATTTAAAATCGGCAACAATGACGTCTGCGGATGATATACGGCCTCTTCCTTCGTGCTCCAGATTCAGGCGCTTTGCATATTGGAACATTTCGAAGTCCATTGTGAGTCTACTTCACACATGATGATCTGCAGGCGTGGAAATAGCCGTCGTCAGCAAGATATCTTCAAGAGGGGTGGATTTGCAGTGATTTTTTGAGGTTCGCACCCAGCCCTTGCATTTCAAAGAGGAAATCACATACAAATCGGTTACCCTGCTCATATCAATACGCAGGAAACGACACATTTTCTACTAAATCATACTTTGCGAACAAGGGCCTTGTGGGCGGTGCAGAAGCCATGCACTTAAGGTTCAATCCTTCATGCTCAATTCAGCCTGAGATTTAATTCAAAGCAAACTTTCTAATAACTCCCATCCTATTCTCCTCAACACGCATCTTCCAGTTTACACTTGAGAGCTTAAACAGAGAGGGACCTAAGACGGTTCATCGAAAGTCAATGCATCTCGCTCTCTCCTGCGACAGTTGTACTTTCATTCCGGTTCAGATTGAGCATGATTCCGATGTGCGCCCAAAGCGAGAGCGATCTTATCCCTAATCTAATATTCTAATTGTATTCCCGACGTTGCCACCGCCCGCCCGCCGTCGAGACGCTGCATTCAGTTAACAGATTCGATGTTAACTGTTGCGCCGTCCCCATCGTTAGACAGACAACTTGGAAAGCTCCTCCGGGAAACATCGAAATCTCATTTCCGCGCACCGGGCCAAGTTATGACCGTAATTAGCTAAACAAACTGTAGTTCCACCCCCCTCCCCCCCATCCCCACCTCACCACCACCCCCTTCCACCATTCAAACGTATAGCTTGCTGTTATCATTACTTATATTGTATTCGTAAACTTGTTTGCATTTTCTTACGGGGTATTGATTCCTAATTATATGCCTAGCTGCTTGTGTGGCGTTGAGAATGGAAAGATTGGAACGTTTCATACATAATTTGGCACTGAAATAATGAGTATTTACAAAATTAAACACAGTTATGACGCCGCGTGGAAAGGACAAGTCGATGAAATGTTCAAAGAGAGAAACGCTCAACTCCAAGGAAGTATCAGAGTTAATAATTAAGGCACCCATTCACCTGGTATATGATCAATCTAAAATTCTGCCCTTTCTGGGTTTCTTCCCCCGCATGCGATTTCATTTTCTTACGCCCACCTATATTCGCCGCATGTCTAAATGACAGGAATGAAAGTAATTAAATAATAATGAAACGAGCAGGAGACTCCTCCGAGCTGCACATCAAGGTAATGATTATATCAAACAAAAAGGGTTAACAGGGCACACGCGCCTTCGAAATGATTTTTCACCGGTAGCAGCAACATTTTTGATTACTCATAGAAGACAATTTAACTCTCTTAATAGAGATAGAAATCTGCCGTGTACGAATCACGGTAGCAGATGCTGCCTCAATTCCTTGGGCGAATAAAGCAGTTCGAATGGGACGAGTTGATGATATTCAGTGATGAGTGATGACGTCGCAATGATGCCTTGACAGGAGGCAATGAAAGATTGAAATTTGATTGCAGTGTACACACAATCCAGTGCAGATAATAAATTACGCAGGAAGATGTTGGTCGTGATATTCCAAAACGAATTAGCAAATAAATCCTAAACAAATAGATGCAGACGTGCTCCGGAATACATTTGAATTTTCTCTGCATTTGCTTTGGTAGGCGATAAGATTTTTAGCTATCAAAACCTCCCCATTTCCCAACTAAGAAATAATAAATTATCGCAACATCTTAAAATTTTATGTGGTCGAAATTCCATTACGGTTCCTTCTTGTGGCTTACCCCCACCCCCACCCAGCTAAAAAGCATGAAATAATAATAATATAGAAAACGGTGCCTAATTTTTTAATGGCCAAATGCTTTTAGCACCACAGCATGCAACTGATGATATTATACAAGTGTGTTCGATGAGGGGTCTTGCATTGCTTCTTTGCTCCGTTTGCGCCTAACTCAGAAGTAGGATGATGAATATTTAAAGGTAATGCTTGCTAACTTTCTCAGTATGGCTCTCACACCATGTAGGATTTACCGAAATAATCGTAGAGCGTTTTTTAGCCTGTCAATTGTTTTCAATGCCAGATGATGCTCGGGATATTTGAGATAAGTCGAGCGAGAATGAGAGAGAATGGAAGAAATGATGTGCTGCTGATGATACACTTGTCACCATTTACACCTAGGGTGCGTTTGGTATGCGAGAAGGAACATGTTTTAAAGTGTGGGATGAGCAAGTTTTATTAGGTACTTTGTCGACTTTGCAGCTGGGTGCAAATTGAAATACAACGCTTGTGATGTAATGATGATATCTTTACAAAAGTCCAAGTTGTCGTTATTAATTCAAGAAAATCCCGAATGCCTTAAAAGTCCGTCTTATTGGTTTTCCGCAAAAACTCGCTTATTTATGACTTTGCATATTAGAGAAATTGTTAGAACATGCCTTATCCCCCTCAACGCTTAGTTTGTATCAACTTGGCAAAGAATTCCTGCCGCGTTCTGCGTTTATTGAAGTGTTATTCCCATGTACACACATGATATTCACGCATCAAGGTTCAGCCAAAGAAAACAAGCCAAAATTATTGCGGCTGAAGGTTTAGATTGCTTACAAAGTACAAAATCTTCCCTCAAACGACTCAATCCCGCCGCGTTCTTGCCAAAACTTCTGCATCCCGTTTTTCCGGCTCTTTAGTGAGTCTTTACTTGGAAGCGCATAATAAAAACCGCGAGTATTCTTTCCGCCTTCCCACCCGGGAGTTTCCACATTGTTCATATATCAAAAAGTCCAACGCGAGCATATGCGCATAATCTGCCTTCTATCCCCCCATGGACGAAGGAGCGTAACAACGAGAAGAAAGCCAAAGCACGCACCAGAGAGAATAGTTTCAAATTTCATTTAAGATTTAATTTGCCTATGTGCATGCGTATTTTGGATGCGGAGATACAGATCGCACACATTCGCGTCCGAGCAGCCTTTTGTTTGGGGTGGACCCCTTCAAGATTAGGGATGCTGCCGGCCGAAAGAGCAATACCCCCCTGTTAACACACACGTGGAGATACTGCTTAAAACGAAATCGCAATTAAAACGCATCGGCTTTTGTTAGGGCTTTGTGCAAATACAAGTTGTAATACTCGTAAAACTTTACAATGGTCTAAAACCATGCAGGCTTTCATTTCAAGCAACTGTTTCATACATGCGAAGGAAGAAAACTTGCTTCCGAAAATAATTCCGAATTTCTGAAGACTCCATTTTGATTTCATTGTCCTTAAGCAAGTAGTTGAAGTGATGGGAATCGATGGGAATATTTCTGTGTAGAGGTTGTTCATCACTTTTTACCACGCAACCCCTTTTGTAACTGCTGTTTGTTAGCCGAAATTATTATTTACACAAAAGTGGCGAAATTTCACTGTCAGTTATTTACATAGCTGACCCATTGTAGTCTGCATGATTTTGCTTTTTTACGTCCCAACCGCATGAACCGCGCGCCATACATACTTAATGTTGGGTCAACACTGTTATAAACGCATTCTGAAATCATTCAAATATTGATTCGAATGTGTTCATGCCCAACATGAGGGTTAGCAGAGAAATGAATTAATTGGTATTAATTATACTGGCAGATACAGCACTCTGTGTCAAATAAACCCTCCTTCTGAGACACATGACATGTGCCCTTCAGCACACTTCAGGGGAAATCCACAAGGAAACCAGATAGATAGATGTTTTGATAAATGTATCGGGAGTGTGTAATTGACTCAGGTCCATGTTACACACATCACCTTACTACATAAATCACCTCCTTACAAATTCTGGAAGACAAATTCTGAAAGTAATACTCGTTGATGTTTCTTTCCGGAACGCATTAAAAAGCAATTTTCCAGCAATGCATACAGCAGGGAAAAGCAGGGAAATGCTTGTCTTCACCTCACAATACTGACTTGGGACGATCGCGTACGAGAAGAACTGAGCGATTTTTGTTGTGCGCATTTCGTAATTCCACCTTGGGGACTTGTCTGCTTCCGAATAATGGGCCACTTCGAAAAAGGAGCAAATTTCATTATGTATCATTAGATTAGTCTATCCATATTGAGATGTTGGAAATAAAGAATAAAATGTCGTGGAAAAGAGTGGAAAACAACCTCCCCCTTGGTGTTTTTGAGGCGCGCTCAACAGCAATGACGACGTTGTCTTACGCTCGTTTGAATTTTTGCCTCCGAAGGGAAGAAAATGCGTATGAAAATAGAATCATTGACTTTTTCATCGCGCAATTTGCTGTCGGAATATTTCAGGGAGATTGAGCAGTCTCTTGAGTGCTCCGAGTGCGATGTGAGTAATTCTATATTTCAACTACTGCGTGGAGTTGAAGACGTCGCGAGTGGCAACTGTGGCGCGTAATTAAAATTTAATTACATCTTCAGGCAATTAGCAGTCAATCAGGACACGGCGTTGGAGAGTTCCAGACGTCTCGTTGATACAAGCATTCACTTGAGTTATTACTCCAATCATCAACTATGTTATGATATTCGAGACGAAAGCATAAATATTCCAGCTTGCAAAAAGTGATTAAATATCACCGAATTTAATTAAGAATCTTTTAGACATATTTCCATAGTGTGGTCGGACATGTGAAGATAATGAATGTTATCTATCGCCGAGCAGACGGCGCGCCACTGAGGATTCTTTAATAAAGGTGCCACCCCCGGCCTGCTTATGCAAAACAAAATTGCAGGCCAGCAGCAGGCGTTTGGCGGAAAGTGGAAAATCACACGCAAACAAATAGAGGACACCCGAGGGGGGCTACAAGAAGGCACCGCCGAGATACACAGCCGAGACGAGTTATTATTAAAATTAGATCATTAATCACGCGGTGACATCTCGGTGACATGCTGAAAGATCGAGAAGCAAATGCAACGTGCACATCGACCGACCCTCGGCGTCATCACCTTATTGCTCATTTGTAACGCAAATATTATCTCGCGTCTAGTGTGGCCGGGTAAGACTTTGCTTTCGTTTTTGTGAAATTTCGGAAGTGAAACGTCAAGCAGTCAAGTGTTGAGGACATTCCGGCCAACTAATTGTGGTGTCGCGAAAAATATTGCTTTTTAATCTAATTAGGTAATTAGTATTTGCCTGCTGACTATGCAACTGTTTCTTGATTGATGGCTGAGTGTGAGGTGTGGGAATGTATGCAGATGGTGTTTATTCTATCTACATGTTGACTGGATGTCACATTCATGCTCATTAGTCAGTGTTAAACAATAAAAGCAGCGGGTGTGCTCTAAGCAAATAAATATTTTCCATGTCACCTTGTTAGTGTCCAATTTTCCTACCAACCATTGGCACCAACTTACACAATGCTTCAATAAATCCTACAAAAGCAATAAAACGCCCTGTATATAGTGCGTAAGATTAGTCATTTGCGATTCGTAGACCCTTGGAGTAATTCGACCTTCTTGTGACCAAGCGCGTTCCTTGATGAGATCCCCAAGGACTAAATCAAGCTTCATTTGGAAATTTAAAAATACCAATTTGTCCATCTCCAATTTCACTATAATAATAATAACAGCATTCCTCTACTCCACTTGTATACACAATAAATAGGATTAAATTCTAATTTGATCGAATTCATAGTGAGCTTTCAACGAGTTGCACAGTTCGAACTTAATTTGCATTTCATGCAGTCCTTCAGTCATTCAGGCCACAGCAAATCTCAAAGCAGCAACATTTGACGACTGATTAATGGTTTCGCATTTGGTCGACGCCCGCTCGAGACCCGAATTGTAAATCTGAATAATTTACTCGACTTAATATTCGCCAAACAAACAGATTTGCTCGGCGCACTTAACTTTGGGCCAGCCGCGCGAAGAATAGCGACCGAAACAGCGTTGATACGGTTGAATAAACTAGACTAATTGCACGCGTCTGCCCTCTGTGACGCGTATTAATTAATTTTCGGGGCTGGCACGCGAAGGGGAAAGCCGACCATAGGTCCGATTACCGACGGTGAGGAATGGACTGTTTAATAGTTTGGAATACAAATCGACCGCAGGCAAGGGACAGGTCATTGTTGAAGGCATCACCAGTATGTTAATTGCAAGTGAAAAATATTCCAAGGATAAATAAACACAAACTTTGCTGCCTTGGCAGGCTTGTCGAAATGAGTGGATTTAAAGAAATCAAAGCAAAACGGTGCTTAATTACGTGGACATAACCTGCAATTTTGACTTTGTGCCAACATTCGCATCTGTTATGCCACAAAAAATTTAAAGATTTCAAGTGGTAGCTGACTGTTTTATCTATAAAATTCCACATGCATTTTAGTTGTTATCAACAACATTCTAAACAGCAACAAGTTAATTAATTCGTTTGACTCTATAATTATATAGTTTACCTGTACGTTCATTTAGAAATATTTGATGTTAAAAAAGAAACAAAATAAAGCAAGTGGTTTTTAATAAGACCTTGCAATTCACAATTTACTAATACCATTAGTATTATGTTCAATTCCTCGTAATATACTTTATAAATCGCCGAAATACCAAAATAAGTAATGCTTTTCAATTAAAAATTATTCGTCGGTAAAAAAAAACATAACCAAAATTTTGGAATTTTAACCTATCCCAACTTCTGTCCCTTTTATCCCAGATACCATTGTTGTATTCCAACTGCCAGCTGACTATTTTCTCTATAAATTGCCACTTGAAATTTGCTTCCGGGACTTATACTTTCGTAGTTATTAATAAATTCCTAAACAGTAGTAACCTAATTATATCTATTTTTCCTAATACAAAGCATAACCATTTCCTTGTGTTTTTTTAGCATTCCAATTGTATTATTTGCTGAGCATGCGTTTCTTAATGGAAATAACTATAGTAACAATGCACTTAATTAATACTGAAGCACAGCAATGTTTTCGGGAGTTAAGTGTAAGGCGTTCGACCTTCCGAAAAGCACACTCATCATCATCATTATAATATAATCATTATTATAACATGATTCCTATCCTAAGCTCATACGAGTGGTAATCATTCTTTGATATCTACTCAAATTCAAATTAACGCTTTGCATTTTATACACTCGCAACTATTCATCTCGCATCTCGAATGAAACGGAGAATATCAATGTTGTAATTTGGTTGCTTTTTTCATTTGGGATGTTGCGAAATTATTTCCAATTTGGGGCTAAGGTTAAGAGAGGGCTAAATCGTTTTATGATAATTGCACACAAGATTACACACGGAATTCAACGAAATTTAAGACTTTGATCATGTTGCCATTTCTAATATAGTAACACATTGAATTCATTTAGGGATTTGATTAAGTGCCTGCCAATAATGGTCCTAGGTATGGGTTCAAATTTTCGATTGTCTCTGTGATATGATTGGAACGCGATTTGTCAGAAATGGGAATTCAGTTGGAAGCAGATTGTTCAAGGTTGAAACAAGAAGTTTCTTGTTTTGACAAGAAAACACTTGGCAGCTGTCACATGGAGAGAACGGACGTGACTTGATGGTTGCTTCTCTTGTGTGAGTCATGCGATTGACTTGCACAGTCCTTGTTTGACGAAGCAAGTGTCTTAATCATAAACTGATTTGTATTAATTTACATACGAAACTATGAAACGGTGCTCTTGTTCGTTAAGTGCTCTTGTGAATGAGGACTGCAATTGTTGCACTTTGTAATATATTGAATTTCATTTGTGGATTTGATTGTTTCTCGGACACAACCAGTTGTGGCGCTTGGCACAATGATTTATTTACGAGGTAGGCGTGATTTTGTAATTAAGTTTTGTGAAAAATCTCCGCACGCATCTTTAAGACGCGCTGCAAATGCAAACAATCATGTGGTTTGCATTGCAGCGTTCAGGACACTCTGCCAATTGTGGCAACACCCTATAGTGGTAAACACGAATTGCATTTTATTATTGATTTATAATTTATCGTCTCGCAATTATACCGCGGTGTTGTGCGTCGTGCGTATTATCTCGGCTTTCATTTCCATGTTTCGTTTTCTTCGCAAAGGCACCACTCATCGCCATTTATAAATTTAGTAGTCATTTACTTTACATTTACATTAACATGGTTTGTTTATTGCCCTGTCTTGCACATGTCGTGTCTGCGCGTAGTAAATTACAAATGTAAATTGAGACAAATTAAGGGACGAGAGAATATGATCTTCAATTAGCATTTCTTAATGATTAAAAGTCTTCGAATTTCTTTTCACTTGACACATTGGAGAAACGTCAAAGTCGATTTAGGTTATGAAGTAGCATTTGGTAGACTCAAGTTTCAACTTCCAAACGTCTGCAAAAAGGGTTTCTCACCTTTTGAAATGTAAATCCACTGCTATGACTCTGCAAACACAACTTACGTATTGCGCGTAATTGGCTGCGATTGGCTGTGTGAGGATTACCCAAAACGAGACAAAAGCAATAAGACGCTTGCAGACAGGCCTGATTTATATTTATTTCTTATTTATCTATATAAATACAGCGTGCCAGCCGGAAATTTAATGAGGAAATATGCCGGCTGCGACGCTGTGCTATATCGTGCAATAATTCTTGTTGCGCCCGCAGTTCATGATTCCGGACGTCAAGTGCTGCAACTAACACTTGTCCGATGTTACATTACGCCTAAGAGGGTTGCACGTCTGTCTCGGCGGCTAGGTTGGTTAACTGCTAACGTGGGAGGATAACGTGAGTGTCTATGTGGAGCGTGCCGAAAGGACATAAAACGTCACGGCCGCGCAGTTATTAATCCCGACACCCTGCAGGAACGTAATAGAAAGGCAGTCGCCGTTCTATTTCAGGGTTTCTTCTGTGAGGTGGTGCCTTCTAGTTTCGGGGGTCTATGTGGGTCTATGAAGTATAACCGCAGTAATAGTAGTCCTAGATCGACCAGAATATCTCGCGTGGTGGTCCACCGACGTAAGTGGACATAAATCTGTCGTAGGTTTTGATTTTCTATTGTCTCTTTTGTCTGAGTCTGGATTGGGGCATATTTTATCTGAACTGAACGAAATTGGACAGAAATAAGAAATTCGTTTAGATCTACTAGATTTTCTTGGGATTCGGAAATTTTCTCTATAATGTGTAGAAGAAAACAGTTGTGCACAGTGAGTGAGAGAGAAAGGATGTGACTTGATGTCAGTTATTCTTGTCTGACTTATGCAATTGACTATGTTAGTTTAGTTTGATTTTAAAACTGTCTTAAACTTCAAGGCTTGAACAATAGAGGGAGTTTAGAAGACTATACAATTTTAGTTGTCAATTTTCGAAGTAAAGTTATAAACCAAGACTTTTCTAAGCTGCTAACAAACGTTACAAGTAGAATAAGATTATTGTTCATTACATATGAACGTAATTAGTGTTTGTTGTCAGATTGGTTTGTAGTAAAACGCCCGAATTGAAATCGAATGAGACATGCAACATTATTCAAAGTGATCCAGCATTTTCCACGTCACACAAATCATTCCGGCAGGCAACGCATAACATAACATAAGCTTTAGCTTAAAACGATTTGGTGGATGCACCACCCTCGCAGCTTGCGACGCCACCGAAATCCAAGCGTGTCGCAGTGACAAATATGCAGCGATACCCGACTATGCACCCATCATGCCATCAGAACCACCACGAACTAATCGACTACATAAACCCCATCATGTGTAGCAACATCTCACCTCTCTGGCGCATGTACCGCCGACGAGACACTTAATTTTGATTTGTTGCCATTCGCGCCCGTCGTCAAAAGTTAAACGATATATACGTGAATGCAGATGCGAACATGCGCGTCGCATTCAAAGTATGTGTATAAAACGCGCATAAATCGTTGGTAATTTATTGCGCGCCCGATAATACGTGCCCCGTATTGCGACGGGCCAGTAACAATGTTGTTTCGCGGCAGGGAAATAAAAAAGTGCATCGTTTAGAGCGGCAACAGTAGCTGTGGATCGAAGCGCACTCGAATGGAGAGCAGAGAACATGATCAGACAGACACCCGGAGTTTTTGCCACTGGACTTTAAATCACTTTGCATGAGTCTGCTTGCGTCTGCAATGCGAATCAAAGCGGCGCACCGGATTGAGAAATGTTATATTTATGGTGGTCTGCTTATGGACACAAGCAGACGAAATAAATAATATTCCCTGCACGCGAATGCCCAATAACAATACTTAACTAATTGCTATATGCACACAAACAAAGTGAATAATATAATTTATTTTATTTGTGTGCTATTTTAATTATGGCGAAATTATTGTGTGGGTTGATTTATAGAGGGCTCTAGCGAAAAATTCCTCAAATCAAAAAATCAGAAATAGTTTGCAAAATTACTATTGGAATGTATCAACCGGAATCGTTGAAAAAATTTTTTCATGTATTGCTAAATTCCAGTGTAAGCAGCCGAAATAATGCATAATTTATCGTATCATTTTGAGTTTTTAATAACAGCAAATTTAATGTGTGCGTTGATTTGTAGATGGCTCTAGTGAAGGATTCCTCAAATGCATAAAAAAGAGTTTACAAATTTACAATTAGGATGTATACAATTTGAATGAAATGAAATTTTCTTTCGTAGAAATTTTAGTCCAAACCACCGGAATAATACATCATTTGCCTGATCATTTTGGGTTGTGAATGAAAGTGCAACTTATGCGTTGCCTGATTTACAGATGGCTCCACCAAGAATATGTTTCTCTTTTTATATCTAAAGTTGTTCTTGGCTTGATTAATTCAAGTGTGTACCTTCTGCAGACGTATTTTGTATGCACAATATTTCTTCGTTTCATTGACTTTCTAATTCAGTTACATATTTCAGCGCGTCGCTCATATTTTTCACCCAAGACATTTTAAGAATCATCAGCCTGTCTGTCTGACATGTCGACTCCCCCCAAGGGTCGCTTTGCGGGATGTTTAGAGAGCAATAACACGCCGCCGCACGCCATTTGGCGCGATGAAATTTACATGAAAAATTGCATTATTATTAGCGGCGCGAGGGATGTACACATTCATTCCGACAAATTCCCTATTTTTTCCCTCCGCCGCGCGCAAAGGTACACTGCATTACGACTCTGCCGGATTTGAAGCGGAATTACCATTATGAAAGCAGCAATGGAATAAATCACAATAAAGGGGCGGCCCCGTGCAAAAATGATATTTAAAACGCAGCCAGCGTCTACCATCCCACCTACCCTCTTGCGGAAGGCGGCGAAACGGTGCGGATATTATAATTAATGATTCGCACACCTCGGAAATTCAAATTTCTCCGCCGAGGAATATTAGTATGTCTTGGGGACGCGAGTCATTACGCCCAGGCACTCAGATGGCGAGGGCGTCAAAAAAGATTGTCTATAATTCTCGCCATTAACATCACCGCGCGTGGAATGATATTGCACGTTCGGATGTTTGAAAAGGACCGCGTGCTGTTTGCGCTCCGCGGACTACCGAAACTGATAACGCCGATATGCCAGCCGCGCCACAATTAATCTTGATACACAATGCATTTAACGATTTCCTATGGCGTGCATCTTGCGCCTAAGCGACGAAGCAACGAATACAAATAGGCATAATGTGAGGCATTGGCGAAATATTATCGCACATAATCTATCTGTTAATTAACTCCACGCGTCTTGAGGTCTCTCCGCATGTCGACAACGGGTAATATCGTATGTCAATATTGAATTACAAACCATGCTACAATGCAAACCAATTTATTTCCACGTATGATTTATTCCAGCGTGCTACAAGAGCACAGGTGAGTGAATTTGTTCCTGTAGTAGAAGAGGGTTTTACCTGCGACGCTGCGGAGACTGCATAAGGCAGACTGATCCTCAATCTGGGTTTTATTTCTTTATTAATCAGACATCTCTTCTGGCTGGTTTATTTCATAGTGAATGCAACAATAAGAAGCCTTTTCTTAGAGATCCGTATTTATTATTCCCTCCGCATTTAAATAGATAACAATTTAATGAGCAAATTAATCATCATTTGCTTGCATTCCCCGCTGCAATTGATACAGATGGAGTAGGTTCAAAGACGACACATACCTTTCCAGATGTTTGACGATGTCCTCATATGCTGCTCGGCAATTTTCCCAGATGCCAGATCTGCAACAGGCAATACAGTGTTAGCAATGAGTATCCAAGTGATTTCCTTTTTAGCTTATTGGGTAAAAGTGCGCTCACTTTGAGCCGTTTGCGCGACTTTTAATTGTGTTCGTGCGAGCGCATGTCAAATTGGATTGCTGTACGCTCGTTAAGTCATACAGTTAGAGGCCAACAAAATACTAAGCCGCTTACGGAATTGCTCAAGTCCCACACGTTGTTCCGACTCTAGCAATGCACAACATGCATTATCGCACACAAACACAATAAGCACGGACTTCGGGTCTGACTGATACGAGTGTTTGTTTTCAACGATTCCTCTTTTCTGCAAACACAATGCCTACCACTCACCTACACCATAGACCCACCTTAACATGGTCATAACTTGCTAGATGTAGTAGAGGTTGGCATTGGAGATCCAAGAGGTATGTATGTCAGACTGGCACGTTTGTGGTGTCAAGTTATGAGGTTAATGCTATTCCAATTGCACTTTGGGTACTTTAGAGCCAACTGTAGATTAGTAGGTCTTGGGTTGGAATACTTTGAATGCAGAATGGTCCTAGAAACGCTGAGGACCAAACATCTGCTCCTTGTGTTTCGAGTTAAAAGGATAATGACGACGTGTTCGCGCTTTGCCGCGTATTCGTAATTAAAATGCAAATCCAGCGAGCTGGATGCGTGTACACGTCACGACGGAAACTCACAAGCGTGATTAATTCTCCAGGTAACCCCTTGGTTCGTCTTGGCGATTCATTACAGAATTCAACACTCACCAACTTGCCTCAAATATTTTCTCCGCAAATAAATTACTTTATATTAAAGACGAACGTCATGGTGAATTCGCACCATGACGTTCATCTTAATTGTGAGAATGGATGTTGCAATTGCAGAATTGAGCTTCGCTTACCTAGCAATAGCTTCCATTGACGGCATGGCCTGATTCTTGATAACTGGCCCATCATGTCGTCCCAAATTATGCGGCATTGCCGGCGATAACAGGGCCGAATGTGCCGCCGCTGGATGTGGCATCCCCATGAATTGCATATGCCCCAAATGTGGCGGATGATTGTATCCATTCGCCAGCAGTGGGGATTTTTCCAGCCGAGACATATCTGCAAAACAAAGCACCCATGTTAAGCTGGTGAATTTTAATTTCACGTTTAATTGCCTTGGCTGGCTATTTCTCCGACCTTGGCATCATCAACATGGCGTTTCACAAATGACACCGAGCCCCCCGGTTTGATTGATGACTCTAGTTGTGCGCCGCCACGCATTCAAATATCACGGAGCGCAATCGTATTCACGTCCACGTTCTTCGGGGTGCCTTCCTAATCACTTTCATCAACTTGCGCATGGATGGTGCGCATGGATTTATAAACACACATCATCCAATCGCACGTACTGTCCTTGGATCTTTAAACAGGATGATAACGGCCGCATACAGTTTTACTACCTTCTGGAGACGCCGCCGCCACAAGACGAGGAACACATCAAACCGAATACACCACACCATCTTGGTTTAATTAAAATATCCGTATACAGGCGAGGCTCTAAAATAACAGAAACCTAATTATTTTCCCTGTTTATTGTGTATGCGCTGTGGCGCCTAGCTGCAATTAATCATTACATCTCCAGAGATGCGCCGAGGTCTTTTGGACGAGTTCTTTCGGCGTTTGGTCTTGTGCCCACCACAAATTCATCAATGTGCTTTCAACCTGCATCCCACACCGACGCGAGCTAATATTTCATGTGTCAATCAGGCGTCTTTCAAAAAATGGTAAAACAAAGGAATGCAGTTTTCCTTAGATCCAGCAATGCTTTGCTGCATAAATTGAAGCAAAACGTGGAACCATTAGCTAATTAACGATTTGTTTCGCAATGTAAGTGTTATGATGCATTTGCATAAAAATACCATTCCACTTTCCCTGCCATCAAGAATAATAACTGCTTGAATATTTCATATTTTTCTTTGGTATGAATACGCATTGCGGAAATATAAATATTGAATGTTGAAACAAATAAAATCGTTCTATGTTAACATGTAGTGCATTTTAAGCGCTGTGAAATTAGCAACCTCACTATAGCACAAAATCTCCCCATAAGAGCAGCATACAGATGACCATATTTTTCAGAATAACTAAAAAGCAAAAAGTGAGGTTACATTGAATCTGACATCACTTTATAGCTGTTAAAAAATGTGATTTTTTGATGTGAATATGATGCATCAACATAATGAGTATTGCCGTGTTTTGGAAGTGAAAATAAATTGTTCGCTTCTTGTCTAATGTCAGATATTTACTTTCGCACAATTAGACATCTTTAAACTGATCGGTATCATGTGTAGTCCCCGCATATAAAATAACAAATTGTTAATCAGACCGATCTAAAAAGTAGACGGCTCGATGAGTCGGTCAGATGGCAGCTAAGGCAACGTGAGCAGAAGGCAGGAAATGGACATTTTCCTCGGCCCCGTAGATTTTTAATCGCAACGACTCATCGTCGGACGGATATTGACGATTAATAACAGCTTTCTATGCTGGATATTAATTGCCATACATGTATTATAAGCATTGAGTAATTTAAAACGCGTGCGCACCTTTTGTACGTGCTTCAGTCGAAATGGCATTAAAGTAGTGGATCTGCATGAAAATTAAATAACAAGAATAAGAGACACATAGTATGCTGGACAATGTGCACGATGTAAATTAATATTCATCAATTAAGGCATTAATTCAGAAATTAATAGCGCCCGGATGGTTTGGCTCTTTTTTCGTCATATTTATTGATTCAATGACTAAGCAACTAAGAAGTGGAGCTTCTTCAAAGGGAAAACGCAGGCGCCCCTTAACAACATAAGTTCTTTGTACCTTGCGCCGTCTAAATTCAAAAGTTCTTTATGTGAATCTGCAGCATTGATTTTCAGTATGCACTGCTCTAGGTCCAAACAAAGCTGAGTTTGCTTTTTGGTTAGCTCCTAACAGTTTCAATTAAATACCAATGCCGATGGGTCTGGTGATTGCTATTGCTATCTCTGAAATTGTCGGCAGTGCAGGTATCATAAGCAAGCTGTTGTTATGGGCACAACGCCCAATTTTCTAAAATTGGTGCCATTATTTCAATTTATTACGTGTACGATCGACTCAAACGCTTGTCACGTGGTCGATTTATAAACGCACCACTTGGATGTTTAATAAAACACCGCAATTTTGCGCCAGGTCATTTTCGATTTGTGGGCTGTGAGTACAACGCATCCCGCGCAGTTTATCCATTTAACAGCGTCACTCTTTTGTTTTTCCAACCCGTTTGCGATGGGACTAATAATGCACCCCGGTTTAAAATTGCTATAATCGCGGCACATATTCGGAAAGTAATTCCCAGCCTCGAAAACAAATCACAACCAAATTGCTACATGGTTTGCCTGAATGTGTGTGACTGATGCGAGTCAAGTCGGATTCGATTCCCCTCAGGGATTTAAGCAACGACGAAGCGCGGCTGAATGTGAAGGAACGAAGACCTATTTGGAGAAACGCTTGTCATTCCAACTGTGCTATCCAGTGTGAGGCATTGAGCAAGATGGAGATAATGTGTTACCGTTTTGTGACCTATTCATTAGTAATTACTCGGATTGCTATCATTGTGGCAGAACGGACGACCATTGAATTAAAAGCCTACACTTAGTGTGTGCACCTTGACTGAGGAATGTCCGGACCGGTTAGCGCTAAATACTAGGGTTTGTGGTTTTGGTCATTGGCTTGAAAACCCACCATTAGCGTAATTTATATCACGCCAAGTGTCCTCACTACTAATACAATTTGGACGAAATTACATACTATTGAGATGGTTACATCCATGTGGAATAGATTAAGGACTAACATGTTTACCACCTCATTCCAGTCCATGGTGGCAAATTCAGGAAAAATTGGACAAGTCATATGACAGTGGGGCAAGAACAAACACGTGTGTTTACTACTGCCGCTCTTGTCTAACTCACACAGTTTGCAATATTTCCTTTCTTTGTCATTCAGTCGACATGTTTCAAGAGGTACTAACTTTTTCTATCTGCACTTAGCTAGTTGCCGTGGAGAACTTTTGAATCGACGAATAGCAATTTAGAAATTAATTTCTTAAGCACCTCCAGTTAAATAATCTTGCATAATATTTAGATATCTGTGAGAAGCCTTCTCAATGGTTTCTTTCCCAAACGTTGGGCTAAGCCGCAGATAGTCATGCTCGATTAGAGTGCACTTGTTGCATTCGTCTTGTTTCTGTATTTCATTTGCTGGGATTAAAATGAATCTCCATCATATTCCGCATGTCCAGCAATGAAGGATTATTTACGGTGCGTTTGATATATGAACACTAAGCGACCGACAAAGTGTTCGCGGCGTGGTATGTAAAGAAGACAAGCCAAAAGGAGGAACTCGGCGAGGAACAGACAGACGGCATAACAGACGCTGGAATAATGAAAACCGTGCGCGAACCCAAGCATCAAGCAGTGACAACCAGTAATTAGAAGCTGGGCATAGTGAGCATTAGCCTTGAACTAAGAGGAATTGAAAAAAGATGCACATCTGAAAAATTCTGTTCACATTCTGAATAAAATACCAGAATAAAAAAGGGAGAACCAGTGGAGAAGAAGACTTTCATGGAAGTTGCAAGAATGCAAATTTTATTTGTCGACTAAAATTTACTCAACAAATTTACGAATGTTATAAAATATTGCTACGCTTTGTGTGCACAGTGTGGTTGCCCTGGGGACATTATTTATTCCACAGTGTTTTATAACCAATCGTTTCGGCGAATTTCTTAAATTTATGGAACTTGGACGCGAGTTATAACCTCAAGCCGGGCGATTATCAAAAGTGGACGCTTTTATTTTTAACGATCGCTTTTAATTATTATTGGATTGAGGACTTTACAACTGCAGAGAGAGGATGTTATGGGTCGCAGAGTACTCCAGACCATTTCGCAATTTCTACATTTTATTTCATCCCTTATTATTTATCGTGTCATAAAGTGATGGCCGCCTTTTATTATGCACGCCAAAAGGGTTCAATCGCCTGCCAGATGAAAAAAATCTGCAAAAAAAATCAATTAAACACTGCGTTGCATTGGCCTTTGTGTGGGCTTGTCTTTGGACATTTCACAATGCAATGCACACACGAAATTTGTCGAAACCAATGCCTTTTTTCGGCGGCCCGAAAAACAAACCGCATCTGAATGAAGCGCCGGGGCCTTTTTTGAAAGCTTCGGAAACCTAATCATGCATTAACGATATGCGCGCATCGCTGGACTCATAATGAAATAACAATAATGTTGCATGCGCAGTATAGTGTGGTAGTGTTGTAATTTTTTTTTTTTATTCCTTTCGGTGTTTCCACCCTAGCCCACCCAACTCCTCTCAGTCACTGGGTGTCTCAATTGCAACCGCAGATGAAGCATTGGTACGATGCAATGATTTCAATGCGGTTTTTTTTATTTGTCTCTGGATAACTAGCTGTAGTTGAGTGGCGCATTGATGGAGTGTTGCACACTGACTCGTGCAGCCAACAAACATCCCCTTACATTGTGCACACACAATAAACACAGCCGCAGTGCAGCGTTGGAAGCCCTCGCACCGAATGCAATTGTAATATGATATCGTACTTCATATCATTTTGTTTACTTTTCATATTCGAATGCACAAAGCGAAGTGGGTGAGAGACCACCATATCAAAACTACTTCACTTTAGGGGATTGTAGAGGATGAAGGGAAACGTGTACAGTTGCCAATACTGGAAAGCTCATTGGCATTGGTTAATAAATGGACCAAATGTAAATGTTACCAAGTATTACATCAAGTACACGTCAATTTAAAACAAAATAATTCATCACAATGCTTCTAGGTTTCCTAGACTCTACTATCCCCGTTCTGATCCAGCTTTTACACTTCTCTATACTTCCTTTCTTTCTCCCACAACAGTTCTGGTCACATGGCTTAAAGCTGAGATGAAATTGTAAAATAATTTCTTTCCATCCTATCAATATACCCACCTCCCAATGACAATCAATGTGCCAATCCCTAACAGAACGCAATTTTCCTGCAGCTCATGTTATTATGTGATTGTATCCAAATTTAGCTAGCTAGCATGTAGTCAACTGTCCAGTCTCAGCGATGGTTGATTAAATCGTGCTTCTAAACAATGCAACGAACGCGCCCAGCTTGGAATCGAATTATTGCATATCGCGCGATTCGCACGTCAAACCACACATGCGTGCGTCAGGGCATTATGACATGTCCTTGCGAGGACAATGGGCGCAACAATCAGAATCGTCCTGACTATCGCGCAGGAGTAGGCAACAATGCACGTCGGTGGCGCCCCGTCGCAGACGAACTGCCTCCCCAATTGCATGCCGCTGAGTGCAATCTCAATGCAACATGTCGAATGCGATACACTCGCGTGTATGCCCTAATGCAAACATTTATACAACAGACGCATAAACGGGTGGCATGGCATGTAGGGGGAGAAAGGACTATTGTGGAGGTATAATATGAGCAGAATGCAAATGTATTCAAACCATTGGAAACACTTCAACAATAAGGACGAAAAAATAGAAGAAACTAATATTTAATTAATTGAAGTGATAAGGAGAAAGTGTTCACATATAGATGGCACTGGTTCTCATCCAATGAAACAAAAGGGGTGCTTGTTTGATCGTAATTTTTACTTTTATGTTGTACTTTTGATTGTAATATTTCTAAAATGATGGAAATCTCCGAATGTGTCGTGTTTTTTCAGTTTTCTAGCCAGTTACAGAATAATTCGAGAAAGTAGGGTTAATTTAAAATTGAAGGTGTTTCAAATAATTTTCCAGAAATTCATAGCTCATACCTTTTTTTTTTTTGGTCGCAACAGTGATCAAAACTATTCTTGGGGCACAAAACATCCAACATCTACCTAACCAATAAGTATCACCTCTCCTTGTTATCTAAGTGATCTCGCTTCAAACTAACCAAACTCTTGTCCTCTCCATCTCCATTTAAAGGCAGCTCGAATCATTCTTGACTTATCCCCACTCACTTCTGTTTTATTGCAGCAAAAAATCGAAACAAAACAAACTACATCTCTGGTCATGCATTCATGGTCCGTCAACGAGTGAAGGCATCGAAATAGTCCTGTGCGAACAGACAATCTCATACGCATGACGACCATTTATAGTCGCCTATAAAACATGATAAATATAATTAAATTATTTTTTGATTTTATTCCTTTATTGCCTGCGAAAGAAGACATCGACGCACTAAACATAGACCTCGTGTTTGTTTTGCTTTATGGCGTTTATTCTGTTCGAGTTATGTTCTTCATTTGCCCTTTTAATCGCTACAGTCGTATTCGTCCTCAGCGCCATATTCCGTCTTGATGGCTTCGCGCGCTTCGTTTCATGTTCCGTTTCATGTTCGATAGTTAACGCGAGTATTACGTTCGTCATTTAATCGCGACGCTAATGGATGAATGGGGCTGGGAGAAGGTTCATTTTATTTATTTACCACCCTCGCGTTGATTTTATTGCATTCACACATGACTTTTTTGTGCCTTTTTCTTGCAACACACTGTATTGCATGAGACGTGATTGAGCACGACGAAGCAAGTTCCAGCTAAGCACCAGCTCAGGATCATCCGCCGAATCAAGTGCAGCATCCTGGGCCGAATAAGTTCTAACGCAGGTTTCATCCTGTTCCATCCAGATGTGTGCTTCGTGCTTCTGCTATTTAATCCTCCTTCCTTTTCGACTTGATTAGTTCGATATTATTCCTGCTGCAATTATTGCTCTATAAGCTCATCATCAACACCAAGAAGTCATCAGCCCGGTTTTATCTCATCCACCAGTGCGATCTCGCCGATATCAAGTCGAAAGTCGCCATTTACAATTGCGCCATTATGATGCTCATATCAATGCCGGCACAGCGGCCCGCTCTGGCACGCAGCGAGATTAAGTTATACGACTTGGATGACTGGACACAGCATCAGCAGGGAGTAGTAATTGGCGGGAGTCGGCATCGGCAAACAGAAATAACCGAAACTAATAAAAACCGTCGACTGACGACAAACGCATTACATTTATGCCCCGTCTCCGATTCGCTAGCGCCGAAACTTAATTAAACCATAATTTATTTTCGTTTGATACTTTTTATGCGCCAATGTGCGTATAATTTAAGTGAAGTTTTATAGATTTTATGCGCGTGTAGCAAGTGGCTTATCTCGCTCCAAATGCAAGCATTATAAACGTGGCCCATCAAGCAAACCCTGAGCTGCAAGAGGTAAAAATAGCATTTAACATATAAGATTAGCGACATTAAGGTACACATTAAACTCGTTTTTAATTGTTTCTTTCAGATGTTACCCGCTGCGCCTGAAAATTGCTATAA
>JAODGC010000001.1:4488779-4499621 GCA_027574925.1 Ecitoglossa quadriceps | reverse complement strand
GACATTAAGGTACACATTAAACTCGTTTTTAATTGTTTCTTTCAGATGTTACCCGCTGCGCCTGAAAATTGCTATAATTATTGCAATGGGATAACAACAACAGCTTCGCGCTGCAAATACTTCTTCACGCTATTGGAATGCCCAAGATCATTTCGTTGTAATTTATTTAAAAATTCCGCATTCATTCATCCACCCTTCCCCAATGACACTGGTATTTGATTGTATTCCACACAATGAAATTGCTGTCGCTGTGTCTTTGATATCATCCAGAGGGTTTAAAACAAAGCCTTGTTCAAAGCGTGTTAATTGCGAAAATAACCCACAATCGGTTTTACTAATTTAATATAAATGCCACAAATTATTTATCGTGTGCACACATGCCGATACGGCGACATTAACGAAATATTTCACTTATTAAAAGCCTTTTGTCGCCAGTACCAACCGACCACAATCGTAATTAAGGCTGCGGACGCGCTAGAGGGGCGGCGGAATGCACGAGAAGGAGATTTTTCTGACTCATACCGAATTCACCCTTTCAGGTATTATTTCCTCTCGCGCGGAGCAAATAGGTAACTGCACGCGTGTGAATAACGTGCGAATGTGGGTGGAACGGGTGGAATGTGGAGGGATCCACCACAGGAAGAATTATTGTGCCAATATGATATAATATGCAATTTGGAGGCAAGGGTTTATTAATTGGCTGGTATATGTAGGAATGAAAGCGAGTGCAACTCACCCATGTGTCCATTTTCGTAGGGGTAGTCACCGTTGTCCATGCGGTGCTTCTTGATCTGTTGGTGTTGGAGGTGGGATGCCGCCAAACTGAGGCCCACCGGAGCTCGCTTCGGTGGTCGACCGGGCCTGGAGCTGTAAAATAGTAGAGAATTACTGCGTTTAAAGACTCGGTTGTTCTATGCTACACCCTTATAATGCCCATATGGTTATCTAAAACCCTACAGCGTCTAGACAAGATTCATGCCCTGCACGAGATGAATTAGCTCAATGTGTATCAATGCGAAGAAGTTGTTAATTCTGGCTGCAATTCGATGGCTTGAAATCGATGAAAAATTGGTGAATACGGTAGATTTCGAGATGACGACTTTATTGAGTGTGACTTTCCCGAAAGTAGATTGCAGGGTCCATTAGTGCACCGGTCAAGTCCGGTAGTGAAATATCAGATATCTCAGTGTTCTCTATCAGAATCGCATATTTACACCTATACAGAGTGTTCCCGGAAGAAGTCAAACCAGCAAGATTGCACCCGTCAGCAATTGTGGAGTATGTTCTCTATTGAGCACTTTGTATCTGCCCACCCATTACAGTTGGTCAACGCGACAAATCGTCAATGTGTGCACACCCCAAATACGCGCCTCTCGGCACTCTTTTGATTTATTAGCTTCATTTCCTTTCCAATATAACTCAATACGGCTGGACAGGCGCTTGGAAAACCGAAAGCTATTTGTTTTGACGCGCATTTCCACAAGATAGAGACGCCCTCCCATGACAAAACTTGCAGCCGGCTATTACCAATCGACCCCAAATAGGAAAACAGAAAAAAAGGCAACCCCAGTGTGTAAAAATCCAGCAATTAACACGCGGTGCTTCGGCGCATCCATTAATCGCAAATCAGAATTTATTGTCCTTGAAAAGCATATTTTTAATATCCCCTCATCTTGGAAAGTGCAAGAAAGTTTTTATTTATGATAATTTAATTTTGGGGGCATTCGAATGAAAAATTGAAATGCAGGAAAGCTTGGAATACCAAGAATGACTCAGTTTTCTTTAATTTTGATAGGAGTTGAAATGGAAACAAACAGATCAACATGAACACCCTTTCTGATCAGACTCAATGAAATGTCAAACTTCTCCAGATGAGGGTTGCATTTGGTAGGGTCAAATTCAAAATCAGCAAATACAAACAAATCCATTCGAAATGCGGAAATTGTCTGATAAAGCACACGCAACTGACCAATATTATAACACTATTCACCCTCACCACCCTCAGCCATCCATTACGATTGCAGCCTAATCAGTTAATAAGCTTAGCAAATCAAATAAATCCAATTTATCACGAAAAAAGACCTCTGACTTTATTTACTTGACGCACCACTCGTCAGCAATTCAACTGTTTCTTTTTCTACTAGTGTTACAAAAGGATAATAGAAAAGCATCACCCCTGCATTCATGAAGTAATTTAATCCAATCGAACATTGTCCTCGAGCAAACACGAGTGCTGGTTAGAACCCTCTGCTACATTATCATGACGAAAAGTGGTATGAATGCAGAAATCAAAACACGATGTGCTTTCGGTAGAAACCTGATATGAACGCCATTGTCCACGCAAGTTTACACATATCGCACACTCAGCAAGCCCCGAAATCCATAAATTGCTCATCAGCCCAATTCGGTACAATTTTTACATCTGCGTGGATTTGGAAGAACATGCGGTCGTGTCGTAAAAACGCAATGCCCTCGGGCAATTTTCTTGTAATATCGGGGTGGTTTTATGGTTTTAAAAAATTGGCAGAGTGCAACAGAAACACCTTCCCTGCTTGCCAAAAAGGTGTACGCAGATGAAAAGAGAGCAAGATGTAGAGTTACAGCTGGCGAATTTGATTTCATGTGCAAACAAAGTAGACAACACGTGGTGTACGTTTAAAATATACTGCGCTTCAACCAAAACGTTGTGCTTATTATTAATTCTGGTTTGTACTGAGTTTCTGTTGCGTGTTGCGGGACTTTTTATTAGTTTCATATTGAAATGAAAAAAGCATTGGAGTTTTAATTTTTCAAATATTTAAGAGATGGGGTGATTTTTTACGGTTTGAAGTGTGTTTTAAGAAAGTAACATCTGTCATCAACATCGTCACAGAGGAAAATGCAAGAAAAGTATGCCTCTCATACAATTTTACCAAGTACTACAATTAGGTTTATATTAGATTGATGTGATGATCAATGTAATTTACATTTTTCTAATATCCAAAAGATGGAGTTTGCAGCAAAAAAAAATGAGATTTCAAATAACATTTCCTTTATTTTACTACAAATCAAGCTACATAAAAAATGCACAAGTTACGCAATTTTTCCCGGACATACACTTGGTTTTACCTCGAATTGAGCTGACAGTTAAAGTGCATGAATAGAAATAAATAGAAATATTTTATTTTTTCTACTATCCAAGAGATGGAGTAATATTTGCATCAAGAAATGACATTTCAAATGACGAATAAAAATAACGCGTTTTATTTAACTACAAATTACACATTTTCTCCATGTATTACCATGAGTTTTCAAACTTTGAAGTGAATTTTAAGAAAGTAACACCTGTTTTTTAACAAATCAAAATGGAATCTGGTACAGCTTTGCCAGGCAGTAAAATTCGTTTTATATTAAATCTATGATCAAAGCTCATTTACTTTCATCAAAATAAATAAAAATATTAGAATTTCTCGAATATCTAAGAGATGGGGTGATATTTCAAGCAAGAAATGACATTTAAATAACATCTGTTCTGTTTCAGTACAAATCAAAATGGATAAAAAAATTCTTACCAGGTGGCACAATTATTGCTAATATTCTTAACGTTTCGTTACAATATGCATTCTTCTGACAAGTTGATTGATCACCTTGTTTAGTTGAATTCGCTTTTTAGACGTGCACTAATTGTCCCCAGCACCCTTTCACACCCAGTAAACTGGCATTAAAACCGATTGCCAGCTTTTTTCCACTTTCCACTCTCATATTTTTGATTGATCATCATCGCATCTTGGCAATCGTCTGCGCAGCATTGCGCAACGCCTGACATATTAATCTCTCAGCCTCCCAACCCCCTATGTATGCACAGTTTGCACTTAAAACGAATCTGTTTAGTTTCACGTGTATTTGCCCAAGTACCACCCTGCCGCGCACTGCAGCCGGAATAAATATCCATTTTTATGCGTGCATTATATGCACAACGCATGCAGTCTGGCGTGCGTTTTATCTTATCAGCACCACCATATTGGCTGCGCCTTTTCCACGCTTTTTCGCTTTTCTTCGCCGACGCCGCCGCTGCATAGTGCAGATGTGGTCATAAAAAGGCATGTTAAATGGCTAGAAGAAATATGTATGCACCAAAAATAGGAAACACACTGACATCGCACACTTTTTTGGGGACACGATGACATGATAGCGATGATTGAAAGACAGGAGCGTGTCGTGCGTGCGCTGGATTTGGTTTCACATTCTTACAATCTGCGGATTCACATGTGATGTAGTTTCATAAATCCCTGATGTTCATTCAGTGCATCCCCAGAAATTGTGAAAAATTGAAAGGGTCACGTGTACTGCATTGGGTGCCCCTATTTTTTTCAAAGGACTAAAATGCAATGATCAGTTTATTCCAACGTGACTTTTCAAACAAAATACTGCAGAGCTTAGAATTCAACTCGGAGAAACTCCTGACTTAGTAAAAATCATAACATCTTATCATGATGAATTCCTTGCGAATTTGCTAGGTAAATGTTTGAGAATTTCGGCAACATGTTTTGTATTCAGAAGCTGTCTTAATTAAATAAACAAAAAATCAATTAATTTCTTAGTCTTAATTGAAGACGGTTGTAAAGCTTCTTAAGCTCTCAACGATAGTGGCAGACAAATAAAATTGAAGAATCTCATCTTCGCTAAGGACGAAGCATTAAATGAGTGATGAAGATTCTGACAAAAATGCAACCTTAATAAAATCATTTTATGTCCTTTCAACTTATTTTTATGACATGCAAATAAAACAAAACAATCAATACATTAAAATGACTGATACAATTAAAATACCTTTCAGATATCTTTGATGTCGGCCCAGATACAGCACGAAATGAAAGGATAATATTTTTTCAGCGCACACAAGCTCATCCCAAGCTCCAAGAAAGCGTACGAATTGAAATAAAGGTTAAGGCGCCGAGAAGAAACAAACATGCACGTGGCTTCAATTCAAGTTTCCTCGTTGTAATACCGATCCACAACATTAACACCATGGTATGCATGGTAAATTAATATCACAATACAGTTTGTACGATCTAGCAGCAAGGAAATGTGAGTTGTGGAGTTGTTTCTTTAGGACGCGTGCCGAAACAAAAACATTTTTTCACTCCCTGTCCAGGAGCTTTTAATTAAAGTAAACGCGCCTCCCTACAAATATCCTCCTGACACGTGTCAATTAATATTGGGAATTTGTAATATAAACATAACAAGGAAAGTTCGAATGTAGATTGCAATACAAGTTTTACTCTAACCTTAAAAAGCAAAGATCAACAACTAAAGCATGAAAGAAGAGTTTGCATTCAGTTTTATTCAAAATGCCTTATAACGTCACCCCCCCCCTCCTCCTCCTCCACCCCCCCACCCTTCCCTCTGCAAAACAGCCACCATAAATGAGTATTGCTGAAGGTAATGCAAACATTAACCTCTAAAAGAATTTCTATGCAATATAAATTGCAATTGTATCACTTTTTTTTATCTATGGTTGAGGAAAAAACTAAGAGTTTGGGGGGAAAACTTTGGGGTTGGATGAAAAAATCAAGCTTACTAATGAGTGCAAAATTGCAATTTGTTTCTCATTTGTCGAACAATGTTATTAGTTGTTAATGCAAAATTGATAAAACAAGCAAATCAGTTTATAATGCACCAAATAATAAAACAAAATATTTATAGCTGCACTTGGGTTCGTTATTTAATTGCTGTTTTATAGCCCAGTCGTATAAATTTATTTATTGATAAGTTTTTGTTGTTTTAATTTGCATACTTATGTGCTCCATCTCATTTCGCAGTTGGCAAGTGGAGAGTATTTACAACCATGGTTTAATTACCACCAACTTAACCTCAAACCCACAAAGAAAATAAACCATACTCAAGGTAAATTAAATGTCTAAGACACGATTTATTCATTATTAAACCTAAACCATATTTATGCTTCCAAGCAACACAGCGAATTCAGTATAAATCTAATGTTTAGATGCAAAGCAAACAAATTAAACTGCTCCATTAAATTAATGTGTTGACAATACAAATTTTATGCTTTGCCAAAATCAATTAGACATCAAATAAAATATGGACATTGTCACCAGTAATATAGAATTATGTTTCTCATTGTCGCTTCATTGTTTTCCATGAATTTCATCCCACTATTCTGCTTTATTTAAACCATGTACTAGCTATGATGTATGAAATAATAAAAATATAATTGATTAACATACTTAAATTGCATACGCATAAAATCAGCATAAATTGGATATGAGTTTATGGTTGTTTCTTGGTAGAATCGGCGGATTGTTAGGTTAAATCAGGTTATGTCAGCAGCAATAAACACAAAGTTCAGAGACGCTTCAAACGGAAGTTATTATCTTATTCCACTAATTATATTTGTTTATTGCTTCGAAGACATTAGGTTTTTCCATGTCGTCTCACACAGCAAGACACACTCGTCGTAAAAAAGATTGCAATGTAAACATTTAACAACTCTTCCTGCACGTCGGACTTGGGAAATAGTGCTTTTGATGGCTGTATAAATAGATTGTTTCGCTTTGTTTGTGTTACATTATAAAGCACAGACATCATAATTGCCTGAAGGCTTTACAGGATTTGACTTAATAGCTGATGATTCTGGTTCACTTTTCTGCATTGTACTCTTACAAGAAGTAGAATTTGAATTGTTGATTTGCTAATTTCAGGTAGTAAACATTATTCCATATTGACAAATTTCATCTCATTTGAAAGCTCTTGGATTCTACTTTGCTCTGGTGGAATAAGAAATATGGTGCCTTAATTGAATTCGGTGTTATATTGAATGTAAGTGAAAATGTTGGTTATTTTTAGCAATTTGATATTTTGCCAGGTTCCAATCGCCTCAAAATTGCCCGCAACAATTTTTATATTGAAATAAGAAGTTGACAATCCAAGTAATAAAATGCCACAACATTTGGGTTTCTGGGAGTTGTAGTTTAGTAGTAATTGAGGAAAGAATATGTTTACCATTGGTGTTAAGGAGATATTAATTTCTTTTGATATTTTATTGCAGTTTTAAGCTATTAAATTTTTAAAAAAAATACAGCATCATAGTTATATTTATGAATTAATTTCATTTCTATTAATTGAGATAAAATTGAAGAAAATATCTTTAATAGATCAGGAGTTACAGCAAATCTAAGAATTCGCGACCACTACTTTAATACCATTTACTTTTTGTGGATTTCTAAGCGTCTTGTTAACCCCTTAAGACATTTTAGCTTTCCAACAGAATGTTGACCATGTTAGGTATCACATGACGGGTTGGTTAATTTTCTGGGACTTGTAGTTTCGATGCATTCAAGCTCAGAAAACGTCGTGAGTGTGACAACAGGGGATCCTGGCTAGTTGTGGCGCAGCACGTACGACTTAAGTAATTAGTGTTCAATATATTTATTTGCGTATTAGTCATGTGTGCAAATCTTTTTTACCTCTTATTAATGCCTAACCTGTATGCTTAAAACCAAAAACACGTTGAGGGTAATAAAACCGACCGTAAAATAACGATTCCACACGCGCGACCCCGCCAAAGACTTAACATCTCCTAATACTGTATGTTTCCACAATTTCACTTGTAACTGCCAGACACAATTACTTCCCAACAGTCTTATTCTTTTATCTTCCACGAGCAGCAAACCTCAAGGCAGTTAGCGCCTCCCGCTTACAACCTCCAACCACCTCGCAAACATTGTATTTCCAATTGCTCTTACATTTTATTCGCTCTGTGACCACTGGATGGGACCCTGGCGCCTGTTTGCTCTGGCTGGTGAGCTCTTTAGGCCTCTGATTTATCGCCCCGGTCGTGCGCACTGTGCACGAATTACACACAAAGAAAAAGAATTAACTTTACGACTGTGCAGATAAAAACCAGCTGCAGGTTGCTGCTCGTGTGCGGCTCCAAAGACCTCGTACGACTTATTGTTGCTGCTTTGGCCGGAGCGAAATTATTTAATTTTCCACTCGCGTAGCGCATTTTTAAGCGTGCACGGCATCGAATCGGTTTCTCCCTGGGATCACTCAGGCGTGAAAAAGCCCCGTGGGGCAAAACATGAGGGATCTTTGCTCTCCGCCAGCATCCAGGACTTTTTGCGGCTCGCCTAATTTGCGAGCGGCGTACATCTTCCGGTGTATGTCCTAATCCCTCGCAAGCGTTTTTTCCGGACGCCTGGAGGATATATTGGCAATGAAATTGGAATAAAGCGGACATGGCCCAGCGGAAACGGAGGCAAAACAGATGTAAACGTGCACAATTTGTGACCCTCGCGCGATTTACTCACCCAAGCAGTGACATGTGGATATACAAAGTGTTGGGTGAAATTATACCCTCAATCACACTACGGCCCACAGATGTATCTGGACAACATTGCGCATTGGTTGAAATGCACACTGCACAAATTGATTGTAATTGATTGTAGACCAGAATTACTCCCTCATTCGAAGTAACCTTAGGCGAGTGATTACGCGACACATCGATACGTAAAATTAGAATTCACACTTGATTGTACGCGGGCGTAATTAAACCGCACACACAGACTGGGAATTAATAAATCACAGCCACTAATCAAAGTTCAACCGCACCGAAATATTAACACGTAATTAATACAACGCCCTGCTTTGCTCATTAATTTCACGCAACTAACACACTTTCCTATATTTCCAACGGCTTAAATATTTATCTCAGCTGGGAGGATCTTTGATTAATGATTTTGTTACATTTTTCTTGTTTGCTTTGCTAGGTATGCATATTTCAAAGCAGAGCATGGTTTCTCTTCATTGGATATTTAGATGGGTCTAGTTGGTTCATTTATGCAAAGCGGGAATTTAGTGCGTGTGCGATAATTAATTACGGGTTTTACCATTGTTAGCAATTGCATTTATTTAATATTTGGATGAATTTTACTGACAGTCATCATTGCTGAAGCATGAAGCATATAATATATTCTAGGAATTATAATTCTACCACGAATTTACTACAAAATTTACTTGGAAATTATAGAGCATCTGTGATTTCAATTTGATTAATTATTTCTATAACAGTGATCAGTTATAATTTGTTGGTTGTTTATAGGCAATTCACTAGTAACATTAGATACCAACAATAAATTTATCATCTTCCTGAAACAAAATTAATCCACATTTTAATCAAAAACAACATTTATTGTCCTTATCCCAATTTAAAGCTAATTTCAGTTCAAGCGAAAGAAAAATCAATTAAATTATATATGATTTCCAATGATGTTTACAAATAAAGAATACATTTTCAGCCAACAAACTCAAATTTATTCAAAATTCGTGAATAATTTCATGAGTATTATCAACAAATACTGTTTTCTTATATAGTAGTCTGACAATATAAATAATTAAAAGATGAAAACAAAATTCTAGTTTTAACTACTTGACCCCCTTATTTTGAATTTAAAATTTCTAACATTTACCTTTTTAATTCCAATTGAAACCAGATTTTTGCACAAATAAAGCTAAATTTATAGCACAATAATATTTTCTTTAATTTATAACGTACTAGACTTAAGTAGCAACGAGTAAAACTGCAAAGAATTTGTCCATTTTACAGAAATCAGTCCAAATCAGTGATCGGATTTAACACCAATTTTTTTGAAATTTATCGCCATTCTAATATTACTTAGTATGCACAAGTAAAAATCTCAAAACATTTCAAAATTTCTAATAACAAGCCAAAACGAGATCGAATCCTGCTGGAAGCTTCTCTATGTCACTGAATCTAGTCCCAATAATTGCTAGTAACCATAGTAGTAGTTGATGCAGTATAACAAAGTGGAGTTTAAGTACAGTGCCAATATCTGGCATAGGTAATAGTAATCTCAAAATAATAATAATAAGAAGAAGAAGCCAAAACATTTGGAAAATGGTATAGCTCAAATAGATGAGTAATAGCTATACCATTTTCCAAATAAATTAGAAATTAGATTCATCTATTATTTGATGACTTACTCCAAGTCACTATAATTCTCCTTCCCTTCTATATTGTTTATTTACTTTATTACCACATATTAAACTAAAATATTTTTGACATCAACCAGAAAGCCCCAAATTTCCTTCCTACTTCAAATCATCTCCTCCATCTCCTCCAGCCGTGTTCAATCTCAATCAACACACCGAATTTATTAATAATAACGACTAGTCTCGCTCTATGTGAAAATATGAGTATTTATATGTACATGTCATCTGCGTTGTGGATTTCTTTTGGAAGTCAACACACAGTTGAGTTTATTTTACAACTTCATCGCTCGCCATGTGTTTACATCTCAGCGCGCAAATGAAGTAGCACCAATCCACCCACGCCCCGATTATGATCAGCACGCAGACCCAAACTCCATTGGTAAAAGTCCTTCTTCATCTGTATGCTCTCCACTGTGTTGATTGGAAAAAACAATTTGATTCCCTCTAATGCACTGCAATGCGCGTGCGAACATCTCGACTGTATACACATGCCTCGTGTAAATAGATCGCTTATTAATAACATATAGTCAAGACGTCAAAAGCAGCCACAAGTAGCAAAGAAATGAAAACATAACGCAACCTAATAACATGAAAACATCGAAGAGATGTTGGTGGCTGGATTGAGCGTACTCATATAAACAGTACATCATGGTAAAATAAACGCATAGACTTTTCAGTAGGAATGATTGTTTTTTATATTCGTTGGGAGTGTGTTGGTGTTATGGCTTAGTGCACACAGTGGAAGAAAGAGATTGTATCGGTAACAACGTCGAAAAATGTTGTAAACTGGAGAAATAACAAATTGATTTGAGCTTTGGTGTTGTAATT
>JAODGC010000001.1:4453097-4488679 GCA_027574925.1 Ecitoglossa quadriceps | reverse complement strand
AGCAATTTTTCAAACTCAAATAACTCATAGACGATTCAAGTTATAAATGTGATTCTTTCACAGTAATGTTGTATTCCTTTGGTAGAAAGCAAAGTGCTAATAAACAATCGGCCATAAATAGCAATCGATCGTCCCTGGCGCTTGGCAAAGTTATAATTACACAAGATAAATTCACCTCCGTGATAATGTGCGTGCACGGAATTAATCTAAGTGCAACCCGATAGTCCACGACCGGGACTCGCGATTAATGAGCAAATCCAGCTTGCATCAGACACGAAGTTATCTCCTCGACGCTGCGAGGAAATAGGAAAAATGAATGCAAAATAAACGTGCACGACACCGAATAAACCAATAGTCTGACGGTGAAAATGAAGTAATGTATAAACGATCTCCACTGCATCCAAGCCTGCACCAAGTGCAAACGTTCGAAAAGCACCACGCTCCGAGAACCTTACATTTCGAGATGTATACGAGTTAATATTATAGTAATACATTGTTGTTTATTGCATCATTACATACATCTGCCTCGCGCGCACCATTGCATTATTGCATATTACGAATCTGATATTTATAAGACATAATTCGCGTCGGTCGACAATTGCAACCCGATGCGCTTTATCTGCATGCCCTCATCGCGCCCAGATGGGGCATATTCTTGAGTTATTCCTGCGCGTGTGTTGCAATTTCGAAATTACTTTAATGACGAATCAATTATACCCCGACGTGCCTAAGCGAAACTAAGCCAGGTTGTGAGAAGAGCATTAGTTGTGAGCGTTTGTCGTATCCATGTATATTATGGATTCATTAGGCGCATCTGATCAGCGATGGTGGAAAATTACACAAAATGCTGATTGGTGATGTACTTACTTACCGCCGCTTGATGGAGAAGTAAACGCATTTCAACACCGACTTTATAATGCGCTCGTTTAATGATTGATAATAATGAAAATTGCATTTATTACTGCCTAATTGGGCAATTTATAGCAAGCCACACTCGACTTGAGTCCATTGTAACATCAAAATATTACAGAAAAAATATTTTAATGGAGCACGATATACATGTTATGATAAAGAGGAGAAATGATTAGCATATAATCGTCATCTTCTTCTTCAGTCTTACTACATATGCCATAATGAGAATACCTCATGTTTAATTACATACATTGATAGTACAAAATCCGCAAGAAATCATTTTTTATCTCCTGTAGTTTAGCCGCAATTCGTTATTTAAGATTTGGGGAGGGGGAAAGTATGTTACTGTACAGTGCGCTGACGCAAGCTTCTTCTTCTTAATTCAGCTTAATTCAGCACAAACTTACAATATTGATAATGTTTGAATTCAAATAGAATGCATTGATAGTTCTGCTAATGAAAATAGTAAATCCAAAAGAATGAGATTTTTACCTCCAGTAGTTTACCCACAATTAATTTTTAAAGTTTTGGAGTGGGGGGGGGGGAATAGGGGTTACGGTTCTGTGTGGTGACGTAGCACTTCTTCAAACACAAATAACTCATAGACCATTCCAGTTAGAAATGTGATTCTTTCACAGTTATGTTTTATTCTTGCTGTTGAAATTGTATAACAAACATTTTGTATAGTTTTATAAAAAAAGCTATACGTTTTCTTATAAAAGGAAAAAAAACTGATTGGCATATGACTGTATTCTTCTTTTTCAATATTGCTACTAGTACAATACAAATATAAGACAAAATAATTAAGTAAAAGACCAGAAAGCAGATGTGAAACTATCCTAGGATTGAGAGTAATCAGTGCATGAAACATATTATTCTTTGCTATTTACATTTATACAAAAAAAGTTTTGTTATAATCCATCTAAAGAGTCTAAAGTTTAGTGAACGCTTGGTTAAGCTTCCAAGTAGGTGGGGTTAAAAAATAATATGCAGCCATCAACACAAGCATCAAATTTGAATATTCTGCCTGTAAGCTACAATTACACCTAAGAAACTCCACGTCCAAGTCGAATAAACAGTAGATGAAATTTAATTGCATCGTCCTCTATAATTAGCAGACATTTACAATTTTTGGTGCTAATTAATGTAATTCCATGAGCAGAGTGCATAGCAAGTATCCAATTTTGCAAGAAATAAAATAAATATACATATATATATACCACCTAAGGCAATAATTCTAGTCTTTGATTTCTTCCTGGATCCATCATAAAAACACTCCAATAAAACCATTCTTGTAGATGACAGAAAATTGATGGGTGTAAAAATAAAACTGTTGAATATGAATAGAAACGTTAGTTATTCAAATGAATCACAATTAAAACTACTACTAGCTACATTCTTAGTAAAATATGCTGTATCATGCCGTATTTCTGGCTTAAATAAAAGAATTCAAAAGACGCGATGGTTATCATTGGAGCGTTGATTAAATTAAGCAATTATACAAACGCGCCAGCGGAAGTCTGCTCAGTGTGATCTAGTTTGCATGCATTCACTCAACTCAAAGCAACTCAAGATAGGAAACAATCTGTAATAACAAACATGAATTATTGCTTGAATTAGCTTTAATTCTTTCTGCATGTAGATTGTGAAGTAATTGTACCATTCTGGATAAATGTGATGTTGCCAGATTATTTAACTTTCTCACTTAATTTTTAGGTTTTAATGATGTACTAAGCTAGCTAAGATCTTAAAAGAGCTAAATCCAAAATTTGGTTTAATTTGCTTCAATAGTTTAGTCAGGATTAATTTTTAAATGTCCTCTACGTCATTGCAATGACTCAGTCTATCTTCGTCCGACGTCTTGAGATCTGCAGTCTCGCACTCCTTTCAGGTGTTGGGTTAAACGAAATTTCAAGAATTAATTCCAGCTGAACGAAGTACGCTAGAGCTCTGATTTTTTCACATAAATATTTCACTATTAGTGCAGAATATAAACAATATGTTTTTAATGTTATGGGATTCGATTTGTAATTGTAGGTGTTTTGTTCCTTTTCTCCATTTGACCTTATATCGCGTATGAAATTCAAGCATACCTAGTTAATAAAGCAATACTTCTTAAATTCTAACAGTTGTAATTAGCATGATTTATATTTCTACATATTGCCAGATTCAACGCCGGCACGATGGATATAATTGACGATATCTAACGCCGGCGAGCTGTTTAATTATATGCAAATAAGTAATAAGTATGTTCGCAGACAATGATTCATAATTATCAAATGAAACATCGGGCATTCCACTCGGTGCACATCTCGAGCATTCAAACAAATTACACCAGAAATGTGTGTAAATTAAACGTAATATGTGTAACTCGCATCGAAATCCACGAAAGAGCAGCACAATTGCACCTTTTGTTCGTTTGTCGTGTACGGTACTCGTATCTATTCATCTCCGCATTAATTAGTAGATATGCGGCGTGTAGAGAGATTCCACATGCAAAGAATTAAAATATTAATTCCGTTTCAACGCCTTGGAAGAATGATAAAATCTGGTTCCCGGGAACGCTGGATTCTTCCCAGTGCCGACTAGATTTGTCACTTTATCACTACGACGTTAATTTAGGATTTCAACCACGTCGGTCCACATCCGTCAGAGTAATTATTTATTTCCAGCGTTTCACGTTCGATTAGACACTTCCTTGCACTGGTCTTGCGTTTGATTGAACAGTGAGCGTGAAAGCATAAAGTGTCTCTGCATTCGTCGTAAATCTCTCACAAATGATGCAAAGCAACCCTTGGAGCACATACAAAAAGGGAATGAACATCGCCCTCACCCCCGGAATAACTCGAATGTAAACGCTTTAAATGAATGAATGCAAATGCTGTAATTAACACGTTGTTTTAATACAAAGTTATTCTCAACCGTAAAATGATTCTTTGTAAGTCCACTGACGAAAACTATCACTATCTATCTAGCCGATGAAAATCAAATTTTGCTTGTTCTTGTGTATTAAACTAGTTTAACTACTCAAGGTATCCACATGAAATTCAAACTATTTACGATTATTGCAATTGGTACTGTCGCCACTGTTGGCAACTCCGAATGTATCCGAATGCGTGCCGAACTAAAATGACAGCTCCAGCGATGCCAAGCAACACGTTGTTTTAACCCAAAGATATCCTCAAGCGTAAAATGATTCTTTAGAAGTTCACTGACGAAAATTATCACTATTTGGGGATGAAATACGAATTTAGTTTATTCTAGTGAACCTTAAACTAGTTTCACTATGACTATCTCTACGATGAGCGAGAATTATCTAGTTGCATGTCTATTTTAGGGTCTTTTCCGGTTCTAGGGGATTGTGCAGCCCTCTAGAAACACATGGCCATTCAAAAAAGTGAACACACCTCAAACACCCAGATTAGCATGCTCAGCCAACCTTCACCTTAGTTTAAAGCTTTCAATATTAGTCGTTAAGTCATGTTATCGGCACTCTTTGAATAAGTTCCTTTAAGCGACAATCGCGACAAATAAAAGCAGCAGATATTTTCGAAACTGGAAGTGATTAAAAAGTGGATTTTATTACTTCGTTTAAACTCAGCGATTTTATGACTTTATACAGATTCTAGTCAAACGTTCCAACTACGATTATAATCGTAAGCTTAGAATGATTGAAGGAACCAAAAGTTTGTCATTTAATTAAATTACTAACTTGACTACTACTTCAGTCGAAAAGCATGTACATTTATAATATTCAAGTTGATTTTGTAAACTCCCAACCTGCAACTTAAAACATGACATTAAGAATTCAAGCCGGCTCAAACTTGAGAAATTACGGTTTCATTAATTAACATCTATTAAACATTGGATGAAATATGTTGCAAAGTTATGAATTCAAGACGACTTGAAATTTAATTACACTCGCAATGCCAAAAGCAGCAATGTACGACTTTGGCTGTAATTTTATTTCCAGCCTAATTGAAACCGAAACCAAGAGCGCCGGAAACTGAAACAAAATCAAACGATAGCTTTGAACTTTACTTAAACGTTTTCATGCCTCCGTCTCCCTGCACGGCCGATAAATATCCTTCGATTGTGAATTAGTCCGCTTTAAAAACCCAGAGGGGCTGTGTAAATCTGCGCAAATTTTCCGCGTGGCAAACTTGGCCGGGCTTATTCATTTGTTTGCTCGTGACGTGCCTGCCGAACGGAGAAAATCAGTTTTCCTGGGGTGGCGGCAAGATTGCCTTCTTACGCTGTTGCTCACCGCCGCTATCGATTCGTGATTTGTTACAAATTTGCTTTTGCAGGAGGAAGCCCGATTAATAATCATTTCCCCTTTCCCAGCTTCCTTCTTTCGCCCTTTCTTTGCAATGCTCTGCGATGCTCCTGGAATGCGCGAAACAAGCGTCACATCCGCAATGAGAGATTGGAATTTTCAATTACGAAAGAGATTACTAATTACATATCAAAGTGGGAAGCGCGGCATTCTTCGGCAGTGTTGTTCATTAACGCAGCGTTGTTTTCGCAATTTTCGCCGCAACGCCAATTTGTGTAGAGTTGGCAGAAGTTTAGAGGGAAAATTAGTTGCAAGGTACTTACTGATCGAGTGTGAGAATGCGAGCCCTAAAAATACAATACCGGGTTAATTGCTATCTTGATATCAGAGAAAGAGAAATTTATAAAGAACATTAAAAAGATTAATAGGTATTAAAAGTTAAGAAAACTCCAGTTTACTATAAAACTACTAAAGATATCTCGTCTAAAATGTACATTATATGTGCAAGTTATTTTGTAGAATATTTTTCAAACGGCAAGTTTATAAAAACTTTATGGATTGCAAAGTTATTGCAGATAATGGTAGTCGGACTACTATTGGTACTGACGCGACTGTTGGCAACCCTATAAAACAACTCCGAATGTATCCGAACGCGTGCCGAACTCAAATGACAACTCCAGCACTGTCAAACAGTCTGTTTACTTTCATTTGTTATCACTAGTGCAACGCCAGGTCTGCCAACTACCAACAATATTGTCAACATAATCATTTATTCATTCGTAGCAACATGTAGGAAATTACAACACAATGATTTACTTTCACATTAATGAAGTACTCTTATTTCAGAATTGATTACATATGAAACTTGGAAATTCCTCCCAAAAAATATAGAGTTAGTCTGCTGGTGCTTTATTATAAAATTAATTAAGTCCCACAATGTAAATTGTGACCTTTTGGCGACAACAAGTCTGAGAAGAAGACATTTGCCCACTTAATGTGAGTGAGCATGAATGGGGAAACCTTATTCTAACGTCCTCTCCAGTCTCGTCGCATGTCGTCCAAGTTGCAACCTGCTGGCACGCCAGACAACCTAACTGTACACCTCGTTTAAATGTCATAAGCAAGGAGCTTACTCGGTAGCTAAATGCTCCGAAGAGAACAAATGAACACGGAACGCACACTGCACTGAATTACATTATGGATGTATATCAGACTGGAGCTCAGGAAAGAGGGACAATAAACTTGTTATCTGTACATTTCTCTTGGGAAGAGAAGTGAACCTCTGTTTGCCGGCTTGTCACATGCGGAAGTTCACCATAAACATAAACTATTAAGAAAATAGATCAGCGTGATAAGGTACAATGAATGAGTAGCTATTTATTGGATTAATTAACGCAAAAAATGCTTAATTCACAGTCTCATCCTAATGTGGTGGAAGTTTCGTCACCTGATATCATTGTGCATTGTCTTTGCTGCGTGCAGAGATGTGAGCGTTTGACAAGTATCATCGTGGATTTTATTCATTTTCGTTGTCTGGATTCAATGAAGCAGCAGCAACGTGATCTCAGCCCATCTCATCGCTTTTCGAGTGTCGAGACTTGGAGTGTGTCTATCGGATGACTACTGGTACAACGAAGAGTCTTTTTAGATTTTTGTGTACCACGATAGGGGTGCCATCATTGAGAGCGCCTGCTGTCCCTCTATTGTTTTAAGCATGTCCTCCCGATCTACTTCGGCTTCCACTCGGCACTCTTTGCAAACCACACGTGGCTGTGTGTGAGAACATAGATGTAGGATCTGTACTACGCATCTGGTGCTCTTATGGACAAACACGGATTATTCATTGAAACTTGATATTAATTTGCGTACGTGATGGAAGCGTACAAGTTCTCACTCAAAAAAAAACATGATATAATATTAATGTAGTTCTGATCATATGGCATTTGGAAATAATTCCCTTTGCCCTTGTTGCATCATGCCTGGAGCTCTCACTGTTCATTAAGGGGTCTATAAATGAATTATGATTTCTGATTGAGTCTGCCGCAACCAGAGAAACCCTCACTTCGCACTAATATGCAACCCAGACAACACTAATAAAAGTACATTAGATGCTTTTAATTTTATAAACTTGTGCCCTCAAATTACACTCGCTGTTATTACTTATTACTCAGTTTCGATGCACGTGCTAACTGGCAAACTTTTTGAATCTAAATTATTCGTTTTGCTGGCTGGGAATTGAGTCGTTTAACGTGCACAACGAGCTGAAAGCTTTCAGAGGTCAGACACGAGGAATGAAATATAAAAATGCATTTTATACCTTTTTGCATGCTTGAAGAGGCGAGGGTCGAGCACAAATTCGCACAGCGCTATATAAATAAGGAAAGATATAAAAGTTTTTAATTAGACAATTCGGGGGCAAACAAAAATTCCATTTTTACTTTTAATTAGTCGCAGCCTCAACTGAACCCCTTTATTCGGTTTGAAATTACTGAGGGTTGCCAACACGGGAAGCGTCCAAGGGACACAGCTTATGGCAAGAAAAGAAAATTTCTCTAATTACTTGTTCGTTCTTCTCGCTGCGGCTATAATCAGCCAGGGTCGCAGGTGGTATAAAGAAATGAAGTTACGCCGCCTACGTCTTTAATTAATGCCATTACATATTCATCACGTTTATAAATCAAGCAAAACGGATTTAAATATGTCGTCCCATTGTGTGAATGCAGAAGGAAGCAGCATGTTGTAAAAACTGAAATATTCCCGGAATGTCTATAAGATAAAAATTGTTGCGCAAAAATTCCCCAGTGACGAATTAATTAAGTCGCAGTCTATGTTGAACCAACACTTTGCTCATCCTTATTGCAGAGGGTGGCCAAACATAAACCAAGTTCATCGCCAAGGTCTCTTTTTATTTTTAAATTAGCACAAAAAGAAACATTTCTTGTTTCATTAACTCTCCCCCGAGCTAATTTGAAAAGAATTCACTACCGCCCCTTGCAGCGAGAGCCGGAAACATTCCGATTTCTATTAAACTCTGATTCCAACCGTGTTCCTGGTTCGATGAGAGAGATGGATGGAAGTATTTAAAGGGCACCCGACGCGATTGATTGCTCTGTACTTCAGTTCACATACAGTCTGCCCAATATAAAATCCAGCCGAAGTTTGCCGGCAATTGATCAGATGTGGATGAGAATATACAACACTGTGTGTGCGTGTCAAAGTCCTCTTAAAAATTATCAAGCTTGATTAAAAATTCCGCACGGATTTTCCAATGAAATTTCGCAGTTGTATTTGATTTTAAGCTACACTTGAATGCAAGCCAAGAGAGAAATATTAGCTACTTATTTATTTCCTTAGAGCAGAAATTACATGCATGTTAATTACATGCCTACTTCTAGTTGTAATTACAGCGTATACCCGCACCGTGTGGGCTACTGACTTGGCCAACTTGGAAATCTTCATCAGCGTTCATTACGTTCAACTGAGAGTGTGCAACAATATGGGTTAATTACATCAATTGCAAATGCCAAATCACTAGCATCTTCGTAATTTCAATATTCACTCGACTAATCACACTTGCAGCTACTCTAGCCTGCATCTATGATTAAAGAGACAATGCGCACGTGGCATAAACTTATAATCTCCTAGATGATTACAAGATCTTCGCCGTTCGTGGGAAAACTCACATGTGTTTGGCTGATTTTCATCTCCGTCCGCAACGCAGGAATAAGATATAATTGTGTGGGATTAAAGCACCCTGGCATTTCAACCTGTTCCACTGCGTACCACTTTGAGTAAATATAAAACGGTGTATTTATGTTTTCCTGACAAACACCGATGCCGCGCTTGGGATGAGAACAGTAGCAACATTAGGAAAACACAACACGCTTAAGTATACAGTGAATGTGTGCGCGCCTGATTACAACGTCGACGATGTATCCCCAAAAAGCAGTTTTATTATGAATGGGAAACATTTAAACGGCGAGTTAATAATAAATCTGTTTCCTCTTCCTTTTCACCGTCTGTTTGCACGCCGAATGGGAAGATATACGCGCCACGAGAACGCAATTTATGTACAAGCACCCAACGACTGTTTACTTGGTGCATTTTTCTGCTATTTGCCCAAGCGGAGGTGAGGGTCATCAAGTAAACATCTGCATGGAAATTAATAAGTCCGAAATGGTTACATAACAATTGCCTTTCAACATAGATGATCCAAACACTCCTAGGTGTTTGATGATAGGTACAAAACATGCATTAAGGATCGGTAGCTGGATTGACAGCGGGATACCCCTTGGTGCCCATCAGTAGTCGGCACCGGATCAGAGTATCACCTACGGTGTGTCGCTTTCGTTCACTCAAGCGTTTTCCATTCTTCGGCGTTTTTATCCCACATCGCCGCCCCGTTGCGCCGCCATGTGCCGCTTGTTAGCATCACCTCTTACCAGCAGTGCTTTTCTTCCCAATCGCATTGGATAGTCATTGTCATCGCTAGTTTCATGCCGGATTAACCTGTGTGCATCCCAAACACGCCAAACACGATTTGAATGAGCGCAAAATAGTCTCATCTACACACCCAGTGTCAAGGAGCGTAAAATCCCGCAGCACATAATACGGACCCTAATGGTTTTAATGGTACACTTTTTATTTCACCCGGGGAGGAGATAAAGCCCAGCCCAGAGGTTTTCACACTTCGTAGGTGTGCAAGTAGATACCGTATAAATAGAGATTTTTGTCATTTCGTGTTTACGTTTCAGATGCATTCTTCTTCACACCCATGCAAGAACCCATTGAGTCACACGCGAAACAGATCCTTGTTATAGATAGTCTCCTATGCTGACACGGATTGCATAAGAGGTAGGAAGATTTCCAACACTGGAATCTCGTTGGGAACAAACGAAATTGCTTGTTTATTAATAGATGATTGGAAATGGGCACTGTGTAGTCAAGCAAGCAAATGAACCGTATGCACCGACAACCACTCGACCGGCATCTGCGCGAAACAAAAGGGATACAATTAAAAAAGGGGAAATTACAAACGCAGTCTCTCGTTTCATGGGTGAAAAATTGCATCCAAGACATTTGGTGTATCTTCTGGACGATGAAAAATCACGCACAAGAAATATATCGTTGTAATGCGCCCACTTCGACCTTTTCTTGCAAACGTTTTGTTTCCCTTTTTGCACGCGCTGGCCAATTATAGCACTTTGGACTCAACGAACATCCCAGACAATGACCAGGTAGTAACTGACCGCGAAAGGAGGGCACCATGCAGTGATATGAATTTTTTCCGTAAACTAGTCACATTTTGATCATTATCTTCCTATTCAGCTGCCGCTGAGCGTTTAAATTTCAGGCGCCGTTATGTAATTAATCAAGTAACGCGATAATTAACATTTAGATTGACCGGTGGTAAATTAACATCCGTCTAAAATTAGTAGCTCTGAAAAGAATTGGCGGGTCTTCGTTGGTGTGATGGTGTTGTTTCCGGGTCGTCTAGGTTTGCCATTCTGGCGTTGAATGGAGCAGAAAAGCCTCAAAGGAAATTACCTGTGTGACATTTTTAGTCGCTTTTTTTCGGTGGCAGGAAAACGCAACGCTTTCTCGCATTCTCAAAGCGGCCGAGGTCCGAGCGGAATTGCGCATTGGCCTGTTACATAATCACAGATGAAGTGCGATGCCAAAGCGATTGTTATCGGCTCGCCTAGCCATTTGCCTTCCTGGCTGATTGCGCCTCGGCCTTTCTCGCACTGCGTGCGCGCCTTTGCAATCGGTCTGTGCGGGGCGGCGCGCCTGAGCATCTGGCCCATGCCGCCTAATCGCGTTTAACGCATTCTCGACTCCAAAGTGTTGGATAAAAACCGCTCCCAACACCCTTTGTCGCACTTGGGCGTGTGAATGCGCACGTAGCTAGTAATAATACTTTGGCGTTCATACCATGGGTCTGTTGTACGCACGGCAGATACTGGACACTTTACACACCAACGCAGCGAATCACACCCTGACGCAGAACAAACCATTTCGTCATGGGTTCGTAATTTTTTTCAAACGCCATGCGGATTTTCTGCTTCGGTTCGCAGCATATTTCATGATATGCATGATTAGCAAACTGTTCCTGATGCAATTAAATTCCAACAGGTTCATTTTAATCCAGAATGAGTATCTACTGTGTGCTCTTCACCTTTGACGAGCGCGTGAAGTTATAATTACAGACCATGGTTTTTGCCCACTCTCATTGTGGTAAACGCCGCGATATTAGATAATGGAATGAGAGAGTAGGGGGTGGCACCGCACATCATGTCCAGAGTGCTGCTCATCCTCCTCGCAGAGAAGCCAACAACAAAAAGGTAAATCAACAGCAGGTGTTGCAGTGGTCACCAGAATGAATTATTATGCAAACGTACCCTACCCTACGCAATCGAATCTTACAGCACATGAATTGCACTAAGTATGGCAAATGCAATTAATTGCTCTGCGGCACCTTCTATAGCTAGGCGTGTGTAATTTGCGGTGTGTGGCCCAGTGTGATATTGCACAGCCACCGCAGCCGGGCGCGGCTAATCGGCGTCGTTTAACGCCATTATGATATGGCCGGGCACGACGTCGGTTTTGGCGGTCAGCCGCCGGGCGGTGGTGAAGTCCTACATCACTCGCCTTCCCAACACAGGCTGCCATCCATAATCCACACAAATCCCAGCATCTCGAAAAGTAAGCAGGACTTTATTTCGGCGTTCATCGACATCTTACGTCTTGATAAGCTTCAATGTGTGATTACGTGATGCCAATGTGATTCGCTTGCTTCCAGTTGGGACTGTCCAATGGAGCTGCCTTCGTGTGTGGGCTACAAGGGCTACATATTATCAAACAGTGCAGTTAATTGCAGGCACACCAGCCGTGTACCAACTCGGCGTACATGTTCCGTCGTTACAAGCGGCTTCATATTGAAATCATAGTACATTGTACATTGCATGCGCGTGTAAATATACTCGGCGTACGCTCTCGAGTCCGATGCAAATGGCATTCGCGTTAAGTGTATCGATATACAATTCGCAATGTGTGAGCATTCTGGTGGTTTGCCTTTGAGGGCCATTCTATGCGGCGAGGGTAATTTACTTGATAAATTAGATAATGCGTAAATGGGGCTTATCCATTCTATTTCTTTTGCACTTTAAACAAAATCCGAATCGATTAATTCTGAAGCCAAGCAATTTAATTGCCTCCATTCTTCGGACAAATGACTCCCAAACAAAAATAAACTTGTCCCATTTTTCCATGCTAAATATGAGTGTTTTCCCACTTTGACCAATTCCACTTGGTTTGATTTTATAGCAGAATTGTTTTTGCTCGACCTATATTGCAAGCCAATGTTGTGTGCATCATGCACGCAGTATAATTAAATTGCAATGCTCACACTCTTTTCCCATGCGCAGCAAACACACGGGCCCTAACGGACGCAGTGCAAACATTTGCAAACCGCGATGGCAATAAATGCGCGAAATTCGAGCGCCCGCACGAGGCCCACGCCAATCAAAGAGAAAACCCAGCGCCCTGCGATTCATAACTATTGTAACTAAATGCGTTAGGCCCTGCAACTTGATTAGTCCAGACGTGGATGCCAGTCCACATACAATTAATTCAATTAAAATTGTTTTCCGATCGGAAAGCAATGGGTTATTTGTCAACGTTTAAAAACACCACAATTGCATTATGTAGAACATTGCCGCCACCACTGCATTCCAGGAGCTTGTAATCGTATTACAATTGACTACAAACAAATTTCCCAAGTTGCACAGTATGCAAATGCAAAATAAAACAGGTACGACTGCAAACATGGGCCAGCAAAACAAAAAGGGGGCACTTGGTTGTGTCGGCGGGCGGAGGCACCAAGTTGTCAATCAAAACCTCGTACTTCTTGGACCCTCTGCTTTGCTGATAGGAATCGCGTGTTAGAGCGTTTAACCTCATCTTGTAAGCCCACCGTAAGGGCCGGAGTCGCGTAATTCGAGCATCTGCACGCAAGGTCTTCGGCTAACTACACGCAACTTGCATAAAGTTAACCGGCAGGCAGTCAGACCAATGTGCAAATGCAATGAAACATGGAAACGTTTTCCATTTCGAATCGAAAAACGCGATATGTCAAGTTCTACTTTTACTAATCGCACTCCACTTTTTTACCCTCGTCAGTGTGGTGTGCGTGAATCAGTCGAATGGACTCGGAATCGGAACTGCTGAGGTTGCACGAACCAACTCGCATAAGGTTCCAACTGCTGGGCATAACACGAAGCCCACTCATCGCGCCACAATGGGCTTGGAGTGGAGGTTGATAGTCGTAAACCAATTACACTGTTAAATAGACGCTAATAAATTTGAGTATTACATGATTATTATCGGCGGGGAAGTGTAAAGCATTGGTATGGCTTGCATTTGAAGACAACCTGCATGCCAAGCCGATATTTACAGATTGGTTGCGGTGTTTATGGAATCCCACATGCGGTTCGCCTGGATGAAATAGATATAAAGTGCGCGTCAACGCATTACATTTTTGCATTCTATTGAACATGGTTTTGTTTTGATTATGGACGCGGCGTAATAACCGAGAACAGCTGGTTCATGGACACGCAGCTTACAAGGTGTTTCCATACAATGAAAGGGGCACCATTAAGGCAGAGGTGGATGTTAATGAAAAGTGTTTGATGCGTATTGATTTTGGTTTTCACTCTGGTACTCTCCAGTTGAATTCTGTCAGGATTATTTCAGTTTGAAGACTTGCGTGGTGAATGTATGGACGTTACATGCCCCTCGGCAACAATTCCGCCACGCAAATTATACGAATTATAAAAAATTACCATAGATCGAAGCATCGGCCGAAGCAAACAAAGAAGGAACAAACCAATGGAACGCGTGCAACTTTTGTTTTCATTTCTCGCGCTGCAAATATTCCAGCTACATGATAGAAATGGCGTCTATATTGATCTCCTCTTCAATAATTCCCATCAGCAAGCACATGCAACCAGCTTCTATAATTTCGTTAGATGTCTTGTCTTTAATCATTTATTAAAATGACATTTCCTCTACTCATTTTTTATTCGGCCGGGAAGAAAAAAAGGATTATACCCCACAACAAGACGATCACACAACAATACCGAAATAAAACAAGTCCCCTGCTATTTTTAAGTCTTCCTGCAGTCTGCATGCAGACTTTGCAGCGGTCGCTTTGCATCTATTACATTTTCTGTTTCTCGCGCCGCTTTATTAATTAACTCTGACTCGGACTGGCGCGCGCGCGCGCACACGACCACGATACAAATAAGTTTTAAGATTTCGTTCTTTCATAATTAATAACATTTTCACCCCAAGTCATCCGCCCTGCGAATAAACGCAGAATGCCATCGAGGTTGTGGTAGACGAGGGGTTTTTTAATCGCGTAATACCCGTTGTTCTGCATCGTGTTTCGGGAGTTTTTAATCCTTTTCATGCGCATTCTTTGCCGGCACCAGACGCGCAATGACGTTTCAATTAAAAACAGTCGGAATAAATGATTTAAGGTGTATTCAAGTCACTTCGATGGAGATTTTAATAGTAGGGAGTAAAATTTGCCAACAAAAAAATATTCATTAGACAAAAACTCCTCAACTTTGCAAAGATATTCTTGTTTTCTAAAAAATAACTGCAGAATTCGTAATTCCTTATAGCTATTATATATGTAAGCAAATTAAAAAAGGATCTCACATGTGTGTCTTTCAATGTCACTTCACAAAATGTCACTTCGACGGAGAATATAATAGCGGAGAGGTATTCTCCGGCGTGCGAGTTGATCTCACATATGTGAGATTTCAATAAAAATTAATTTTTAATAAACTAAGAAAGAAAAATCATTAATTCGTAAAAATATCCTTATTTTCTCTCAAATGAGATGAGAATGTTCATTTTCCTATAAGAAATAGTCATGTAATTAATTCTTGAAAGAATGTCACCTATGTGAGATTTAAAGTCACTTCACAAAATGTCACTTCGATGGAGAATATAAAGTGGAGAGCCATTCATTTGCGTGCGAGTTGATCTCACATATGTGAGATTTCAATAAAAATTAATTTGACCAAAACCAAGAAAGCAAAATTACCAACATTAATTAAATCGTCAAAATATGCCTCCTTTCTTTAAGATGTGAAGAAATTTTTTTCTTTACGATATGAAATAATCATGTAATTAATTTTTGAAAAATGTCATCTATGTGAGATTTAAAGTCACTTCACAAAATATCCAATTCTCTCACCCAACACACCTAAATTACTACTTTTAATGATCCATGAAACATACAAGATATTAATGAACACTAATTTGTTTAATACAATGAAACAACAAATCGACATTTGTTATGATAATGTTTCTGTCTACAGTGTGTAGTACAATCTAAGCTTCTTGAGTGCGCTAGCTGTCTTTAAACACTTGCAACTCCACGAAATACCCATCGAAGCAGAACACATATACTCAGTCATTGTAAATATTACATTACAATGTACGCGAATGCTGTAATATATATATATATAAATAATGCGCGTGCTAAAGTCCAATTACAATGACCCAGACAATGTTCTACAATGCAACGATTTAAATTCCCTGAATACATTCGTAGGTTTCGAGACAATAGGAAAGAATTAATGGTCGTAAATCACGTAATTAACTCAGTCCAAGTACGCAAACGTTGTGTTGGAACAAAATCCTAATGCGATTATGACTGTTTTTATTATTTCACATTAGTTGCGATGGACATTTGTAACGTTACCAAGGCACGAACGGAGACACGACTTAAGTCAACTGCATCCTTGTGTGTGGCAAAGGTAAAATATTCAGCTGGAGTGAGGTTCGTGCTGACGGTGTGAATATTCGAGTGTAATGAGTAGCACTATTATTGTTAATTAGAATGCACAGTATCTGCATCTCACGGATTACTTATCCAGAGCGATCATCAACTCAACTTTACTCATTCATGGTGAATTCATTGTTTGCTTGCCGGTGGCTTGAATGGGAGCACTAAAAACCAGCAAAGATGCATCATAAATCATGCGTTAATAAAAGCGAAATCTGTTGATTCTTTAAAACTAAACACCTCCAAGATGAGTCAGTCCTTTGTCTTAATTGCTGATCTGCTGCCTTTGATCCTCCTCATTGGAGCCATTTCTCTGTCATTCCCTATCAGCGGCGTGACTCGCCGATGATGTGTGCATTAACACATTTTTAAAATTGATTTACGTTTATATGCGCCTCTTGGAGTCGTATTTATTTTTTATTATCAATCTCCTCGGCCTTTATGCGGCCCGCGCGCCGCCGCCTATCATAAAGCGCGCCTGAACGATTCTGTCAGGCGAGAAGATGCGCCGATGTGTCCGAGTGAATGAACGCGTGTCGGTGCTTTTAATTAGTACTATACGTATAATGTGTGGACGCGTACATTGGCGGCTGAGAGTGGAAACAGGTACGTGCCGTGCCGTAGGTATCACAGAAAGTCGCGAGTTGCCAGGATGGGCCACAAGACGAACAGCTGAAGTGCTCGGAATTAATTAGTCCGGATGATTGTTTCGTTTTTATTTTCTCGCATTTGCTCGTCGAGTGGCATTAGACAAATGCTGAGCAAGACTGAAGCTTTCTTATACTCGTTTTCTTCAATAATGGCTAATTTATTCGAAATACTTAATACAAAACATATTCAGCTTTTCAAATACAATGCTTTCTATCAAACAAAAACATACTGAAATTACTATTTCAATTAAATCAATAATTTAAGTATATTAATTAATCGATTATAGAATTGATATTTTCAAAAAAGAACTCATAGTTCTGAACTAAACAACAAACAAGTTTATAGCAATAGATAAAGAGTACAATTTTGCACACCAAGTTTTTGGGGTTTTTTTATCAAAGCCTGATTGATAATTAGTAGTCAACTTGGAAAGCTTAGAACATGTGTGGTTTAAAGAATAAACGATATTAAATAGTAAATAAATAACTAGGAAGGTAATATTATGCAACATGAAGGTTTATAATTGTTACTTTCAACTAGAAAAATAAAATTTTTAAAATGTCTCATACTTTTTGACTAAACTGTAAGCAAATCTATGAGGTAGGTGAAGAGTAAAACTTTGCATATTAAGTTTTAGTGTCACCAATAGAATATCAACAATTGGTGCTAAAATGTTCACATTTAAAAATACCTTGGATAAGATAAAACCTAATTTATTATCTATTAAATCAACAATTTAAACAATTAATAAACTATTGAGGAAATGATAATTTACGACATGAAAATCTGTTATATTATAATTTTTGTACTAGAAAAAAGAAAATTCTACAATAATTATTTTCAATTGTGTGAACAACTATAAAATTACGAAAGAAATTTTTGAGAATGGATATGCCTTTGAATGTTGTCAATTGAGGTTAACTTGTAATTGAGATTACGCTCAAAGTAAAATAGAAAATATGTGAAAATGCACTAAGTAATGATTTGATTTCCATGTTAAAAGATATACAACTTTAATTCAATAATGCGGTAACCTGTTGTTAGTTTTTGACCTTCATCAAACTTTGCCAGATCTGCATGCAAATTATATTTTTTAGTAAAATTTGTAGAAATTATCGAGGAATAAGTACACTATGCAATAACAATAAACTCATAAAATTTACTTGACATTAACAATGTTCTAAGAGTAATTTTTATTTGATCTTATTTTAAATTTATTGGCGGCTCTCCATCTTTCGGAACATTGTGATAAATAACAATAAAGCAATCTCCTTGGTAATTTGAATTGGACAACTACTTGTGCTTGCAGTAGTTGTCCAGAAATGCCCAATTTCTTCCAACTCCATTCTATTTCCAATTTGACTCCGTATTACGCTTGCATTTCATTCAACGGTTCGTCTCCTACCAGGTTTGCCCTCCGATTCAATAGGTGTATCGTGTTCTCCGCAGGCGAAAAGCCCACGACACCTCTCTACCTCTAGGTAGAACGTGATTCAGCTCCTATCGATTTATTCCAATCGTGCTAATACTCACATCAATCATACGCTAGTTGACTGACTATGCAGCTTTGCAACGAAATCCATTCCACTGTGCAATCCAACAAACAAGCAGCCACATATATCCAGCTATTCCTGTTTCTATTTGTTCAACATATGCTGCAATATAGAGAATGTGGAAATGAATTGAAATACCAATGAGTATTACCCATTAATATACCTCCACCTAGTTGGACGCCCATAGATAAGCTATCAATAGTCTCATCAAACACATGAAATATCACCTGGAGTACCATTTGGACGGTGCGTCAATTAATAATGTGCATCATAATGCATACGCTGGTTATTTATTGCTGTGCGCAAATACATGCCATGCTTTCCACGCGGTTATCACGCCGAAAAACAGGTGAGATAAACGCGTGTAATTAATTCGCGAGCAGCCGATGGCACTCGCAAATAATAATTCTACAAATAATCGTGCGTAATAAAAACATGTATTTTATTACATTATTATATTTACTTAACAATGCCTGTCGTCGCGATGCCACGTACGTGTGCGCACCGTTCCCAACTGTTTGCGGCATTGTTTATTAACTCGTATTTGCATTTATTGCTCTAGTGACTTCAAAAATCGGCATCCAGACTATTTAACTACCACCTGACAGGAGAGACAATAAACGAGTGCACTGCATAAAAAATACAATTCTTTCAACATTAATCCAGCACTTTTATCTACCACGAAATTATGGCCTTAGTAAAACCTTGAACAACGAGTTTTTCACAATTCGCAATTAATTCACATACATTCACAATGAATAAAATACATTTCACTCATCATTTCACATTTATAACAAGTTAAATCTGTATGTGAACTTGGCATTCAATGTGATAAGAGAAAAAGTAGAAAAATCAACATTTTAAGCATTAACAACTAAACTACAAAGTTAATTTATTTGCAGAGACATAGTCAATTATTGGCACTTTCATCTAGGAAAAGAAAATTCACAAAATGTTTCATAGTTGTTGAGTCAACACACATCAAAGTTATTGCATTAGATGAAGAGTAACAACGATTGCGTAATAATGGTGTTATGACTAAAATATAAACAATTAAGACCAAACACGTTCAGGTTTCAAAATACAGTATCATGGAGAAAATAAAAATGAATCGATAATATTGAAAAGTTTATAATTAAACTATTTAAACCCCCCATTTAAAGTTAGTATTCAAGTTGGAGAGAATGGGTACTGTGTTGTTCCGAAGAAAGCAACAATTTAGCTAGTAAATAATAACCTAGCAAGGTGATATTTTTTGGAAACAGAAAGTCAATCAGAGTGACTTTTACGCACAAAAAGAAAAATTCGAAAAGGTTGCTTGTGTACTGAGTAAATAGGCATCAAAATTATATCCGACATATTTGGTATTCCGGATAATATTGCACAGACATAGATATATCTTCATAATATGTCAGTGCCTGTTGTTTTCAGTGAAAACACCCAAAGGTATAACAAGTATAAATATAGGTAGAAACCATCAGTTTGCATCGATAATCGTTTGCAGCTGTTATATAAGCGCAAGCCAAAACCGCACCGGTAACCTCATTTTAGCAAGCTTTTCATTCATCCATCTTGCTACCATCAAGTCCATCAGCAACTCAGTTTCAAAGCCAAATGAGAGAAGAAAAAAACATGCGCTGCTTGTTGCATTAGCTTGCAGTTTCTCCTTCTCTCGATTATAGGAATGATACTGAAATTAATAACGAATCCTATTTTTTGTGTGCAATGAGCCATGGCTTCTATTCATCCACAGTGACTATATTTTTTTACTTTCCAAACCAGAAGCTCCATGTGTGTATCATGATAAAAGGTGTACGAGTGGGCTCTTTAAGCCCTCGAGGGTACCAATATCTAAAAAGGGGAGGCTGAGTTGATACAGTTATGCAATATGAAATAATAGAGAGTAGAACAGTAACATTGATCTACTTTGGTTCTAGCTAGGTGGAGAAAAAATGCGAATGGTTTTGAGTGCTGGAGAGTGTGTTTTATTCTTTCCGTGCGGGTCTGCGTGTTTGTTGGAATTAATCTGAGCGTAAGTGGGCTACTAAGTAGATGAGAGAGTAGCATATGTATTTAAGTGATTGTGGTATATGTTTTATGAGTAATCTGGATGTTTTTCTTACGATTAAATAGAGTTTAATAGTAATTTCCAGGGTTGTAAGACTAGAGAATGAAAAATCAGGTTTATTTCAGTTGGCTGATGGTATAAAAAGTTTATGAATGGACAAATGCTTTGAATTTATGACAATATACAAAGCAAAGCTCAAACTGACAATAATTTAATGATAAATTCGATTACTAATTTGTTTTACGAAATTAGATGCTTATTGCGAGTAGATGCCCAGAGATGGCATCCAAATCATATGTCATTTGTCTATTATGAATCTGTCACATTTACTTGGCTGCATAAAGACTAAACAAATAACTACAATCCTTGCATTAATAAATTATATTTCGTAGAAAGCCAAACTAATCTAAAGTTTAAGTTTTTGTTTGTTGTAGTAGTCACTAGTACTAGACTTTGATGTTGTCGTGAACACATTGAAGAAGTTTATATATGAACAAACACATTGAATTTATGGAAAGACACGACGAAAAGCTCAGCCTGACACTAATTTGATAATAACTTGGATTACGAGTTTGCTTTTAAAAAAATAAGACGCTTAATGCAAGCAGATGTCCAGAGATGGCTCCCAAATCAAATGTCATTTACAGAACTCAGATTTGAAATCGTTATTAGAAGACTTTAACGCTTGCTTGATCAAATTGACTTGTTACGTAACATTAACTGTCTCCCATTGCATTTATTTATTTTCACCATTTGCCATCCTGATGATTTAGCACACTTAATAAACTGAATGCTCTCGGTTTGCAAGAAATATTACAACTCCAACAATGTCATTTAAAGCACGCTCGTAAATCTCGCTTGTTGAAATACAATATGTGCAAAATGTAACCGGCGGGCATAATAATAATCGAAAGTCTCAGGTGTGCAGCACGCCGGCGCTGAGGAAGATATCACAGGATACTTTGAACACCAGCGAACCGCACATCAAAGTTGGTTCATTAGTGGAAACACAAGTAATATTTCATTTCGCTGATTATACTCGACATACCGTTTGCTTGTTAGGCATTTTTCGGCAACGCGAATCCGCGAATTATTCCAATGCGGCGGCATTAGCACGCCGGCGGCATGAAATAAGATATCAAGACATGCAATGATACCACAGCAGACGATAAATTTATCAGCATGCCGTAATAAGCAGCGCAGGCCAGCTCTCTCGTGTGAGGTGGTATTTAATTAGGAACGATGCTCGTTTCCAGCGCGCCGGGAAACCGAATTATGTGCGGCTGATATTGTCAAAATATCGCGTGCCTTCATCCATTTTCGGATCGAAAATCGAAGCATCGGCGTGCTGAAATTACAGTGCAACGCTCTCGTGTGAGATGAAATACTAATACGATCAGAGCTATCGCATGGTGCGGTTTATGAATGATGTGGGTTTTTGCCTGCAGACTGCCTGCCTGCCTTCTCTCTGCGGGCGGACACACACACGTCCTGCCGAAACGGGCCAACGCGCCCGACTGCGGGAACATTCGACAATTTGGCATTCCGATGCTGGAAGAGCCGCCGGAGTGCGACCGACGACTGTGGCGTTGAACGCTGGCTGAGTGAGCGAGGAAGCGTTCCTGTGGGACTGCGCGCAGGCGGCGGCACATTGCAGCATTCGCATGTACGAATGCTATTTGGAATGCCGAATGCTGGATAGCGCCCCCCTCGACAAGTCAGCAACCTGTGGATTCGAAATAAATCTCTCCCACAAGCTGGCTGTGTTTCCGCCGTTTGAGTTGGCCCGTTTCGCCCGTTTCGCCCGTATGCAGTGGGCCCACTTCGCAGGGAATTGCCACAATCCAATCCACCTACTGCTGCCTTGCCTTTCATTCACTCCAATTCCGCGGAGTGCAACAAATTGACCATCGCTTGTTTTATTGCCTCTGTTTCGCAGAAAGCACATAAATGCGCACGTCGACGCGTTGAAACCGAATGGCAAAGAGTTGATGATGAGCCAATCTGGCTTATTTTTAATAACGAGGCGTAACTGTCAACGCGATATTTATTTAGAGATGATTTACCGACCGCATTCGCTCCTTGGCGTTTACGATCCGTGACCGCTGCATTTGTTTGTTTGCTCAGCATGGCCTGGCATTGTAAAAATAAATTACGATCGTGCACGTCCTCCCATTTCACAGAAATTCCCGCCGCTAATTTATTGATAGCGATGTGGAGCGACGAATGACAATGCAACTTGTAGGTAAGGAGACACAAGCGCTATTTGTAGTTAACCTGATGGGCTGAAACTTTGTTTGCTTTAACGATCGGCGAGAATTTTTAAACGAATCAGCCTATTTATTTGGAAACGCCGCCGGTGGCGGAGTCGCGGGCGGCGACGTTATTCAGCATCCAGAATAAATAGCGTGTTACGACGAGGGCAATCTGCTGCTGCGCCGTGCGCACAATGAAAAAGCCATTTAGACGGCCGCAAACTCTGATTGCTTTTCGCAAATATAAATAAAAAATGCAACGCGCTGCAGCACGGCGGTTGTGCGTCTTGCGGTGCGCCCACCGAATGCACATTCCAATCCGCGCGTGGACAAAAGCAGCCTTCCTTCCCTCGGCGACGATTTTTTCACTTTTCCTATCTAACTTCCATCCGCACGTTGAATTATAAATGCGAGAATGGACGTGGCGTGCTTTTACGCCGACGGCGCTAGCATACCAAGAAGAATGATGCTTCGCACAACTCATACGAAGCATACGATGATGGTTGGTGTTGAGCGTCTGGTCGTTCGGCAATTACATCACAACGGAATTGGAGTGATATGGGACCGTAAGTAAGTAGGCGCGATGAGAAATCGATGCCGCACTCGCACCACCAGATGAGTAATACTCCTCCCGTGTTTTGGTGCTGCTGTTGCATTTTACATCTCTAATGTGCGAGGGAGCGCCTGCCGCCGTTTGAAGAAGGGTCTCTCAGAAATGAGGGCCCCTTGCCGCGCTGCCTTGCAATCGCAGAAACAGCGCGCGATGATAGGGAGCGACGAGCACTCATTGCCCCAGTTTATTCGCGGGCGCGCGTTTATTGCATTGTTGGAATGCATGCGAGCACATAAATTCGGATATAATGACACGTACCTGGCTGTGGTGCAGTCTCTGTAGAGCGTGTCAAAGTCCTTGCAGGAGAGCAGCTTGCAGCGGTTGACACCCGGTTGGATGGCACCCAAGCCGCGCAGAATGCGGACTTGCTCCACGTTGCACACGAGCGGCACGATGTCCAGACGCTTCAGCTTCGTGTAAACCGTGTGTAGCCCACCGACCAAGTGCTTGAGGAAGAGTTCGAACGCCTGCGGCAAGCAGAGCATCGTATCACCGGCGATGATGAATGCCGCCACTTTCTGGCCGCGATAATCGACCAGTTTGCACTCGTTGGCCGTGGGGTCAGACGTCGAGATGGGCGGTGGGCTGTTGTAGGAGCGCGGCGGGCCGTGATGTGCCATCAGGTCCAGCGGATTGTGCAGCACTCCCAGGGAGTTGAGCAGGCCTAGGCCAGGCGGCGGCAAGTGGCCGAGGCCCATGCTGCGCACCAGGTTCGCGGTCGACACCGGCGGCGGACTCAGCGGATGTCCCAACGACATCGGTGGGCCTAGCGGCGACGCTTGCCGCGGACTATGCACCTGGTTGAGATGGTGGTGATGGTGATGATTGTTGTTGCTGAGCGGCGACGGCGGCGGCTTTACGGCGATGGCCGGGGATCCAGAAGACGCGTGACTACTATGATCAGAGTCCATGCCCGAGTTGTCCATCATAGGAACACCACCCGAGTGCGAAGCGGATCGATGCGGCGAACCGAACGAACGAACACACTGTGTCACACAATTCGCGAGATGCACGCAGCCTTGGCGGGCCTCACCGGGAAGCACTTCTTGTCACTGATTGCGCAAGGAGGCGCGCTGCGGACGCCCGACTCGCTGCGAGAGCCAACACTCACTAGCACATTACCCCCCGAGAGCAAATACGGCCAACAGTTACAGATACAGATGTGCCGACCGGAGCGAACAGATAGATCTGTAATCGTCCAGCGCGCGCTCACTGCGAGGGTGATTCCGATTGTTTGATTGTCGGGCGGGGCGGTGCGCGCGCTCAGCAACCAACCTGGAGGAAGCACGAACGCGACCGGCACACTCGCAGGATAGAAATGTAATAAATAAAAACATTTCGAAAAAGCGATGCGAGGCTCGGAGGGAGGTGGCTCGCGCGCCACGCGCCCGCCGCCTGCGATTGGCGCGCGGCGCGCACGGTCCTTGCGCGCATTGGCGCCCCACCAGCGCGGGCCCCCAGTGCTGGGGCCGCGCCCACCCCGCTACTGGAAGAAAGTCCTTTCTTTGTGGGTGATCCAGGAGGGCGGATGCGGGACAACTTGAAATATGAGTTGTGACGTATTGATAAAGAATGTCACCGGCCTGTCGGTGCGGAATCAATACACACAAGGTGCGGTGCGCTCGCCGTTCTTTCCTTCTCAAATTGCGCTCTGGTCCTGGCCGCGCGTTCATTCCAGCCTGCGCTGGAAAATGCCGCTGTTGGGTTAGAAGCAAAAATGCCGTGGAATTTCGTTGCATAGCGCATTCCCAATTTGCACACACGCCGCTAGCGACGTACTCCACGCCCATGGCGGACACCGGCACACCTCGTATCCCCACCGGTGCTTATCTGTGGGTACCTTACTTAAGTCAAACCGCACGGCCCACTCGTTCGCACACTTGGCACTGACTTAATGGGCTATTTGCTGTCCGTAAACTTGGCGCGGCTGATTTTAATAAGTGTGCTCGAAGAGATTACGCAGGGTCCGTCGGATGCGCTCTGCTTACTGCTGCTAGCTGTTAGGGGGATGGTCAGTAGGTTACTGATACAAAGAATCGGCCAGACAATTTCAGACGAGGGAGTGTTGGCGCAGCCTATGCAAAGCTTTGACGCTTTTTGCTGGATGCTTGGAGCCTTTCTCCCCCTTCGTGGTGCACGCACTCAAAGATAATACACCCTAGCGCATTAATATGTTTTAATAATTGAAAACTTGTGGGTTGCTAGAGAGGAAGAAATGTAGCATTCTTCCTCAACAACCAAGGAAAGTAGGAATTTATTACAGCATTGTTTTCTTGGGATTTGAGAGAATTTATTGGAAAATTAGCTTGGGGCTTATTCTGAAAGAAAGGATTTAAGTCACCTGGAAACAACTCAGTTGGCCACACTCCAGAATTTTCAAGATTGTGTATTCTACATCTACTTCATTTGGTTTATTTAGCCCAACTCTTCCCCCCCCCCACCACCACCACCTTTGCCATGTTAAGTATAAGGATTTCATCGTTATTTGGAGGAGATTTAAGTGACCTTAAGATATCCGCGTGAACTAGAGTTCCAATTTGAATGATTTAACCTCAAAGCAATTATGATCCTCCCACACAATAGCCCCCACCCTCACTCTACCCCACCCACTTTTTCCGAAATTACTGCGCAATTCTCCTCTTCTCCCTTCCATCACTTCCCGCCACAATTGATGTTATTGACGACTGCGATTAAAATCACACTCTGATCAGAACAATCAAAAGATTAATCGCGTGGCCGGCAAACAAAACATGCGTGGTGGCGCGACTGCGATTAACGATTTTTTGCACGGCACGGCAAATCGAGGTAATTGTCCCGCAACAGTCGCGATGCAATAGATATGCGAGTGCATGCGAAAGCGGCCGCTATCTGTCATCGCTATTGTTTCGTCGACGCCCGCACCTCGCTCATAATAGACTTGCGTTTTGGGATCACCGGCACATTCGCGCCATATAACTATAAATTGCGGAATCACGCGGGGCTAGTGTGGGCAATATTCGTGAATTACACTTGGACATCAGCGCCGCACATGCATTACATCATGTCAATATCAGGAGCGACATCGGCAGCGGCTATCGATGCTGCGCCATCGACGCATGTTGGCATTCGGCGCTTTCTGTCCTTTGGATTAACAATTCAGCGCAGAATATGCACGAATGTTTGGAGAAAAGTGCGCGCATCCTAAGACTCTGTGTATATGCCTGCTGGCAGCATTTGAGAACAATCACAGATGCTTTGCATTCCAATTGCAGGTACGGTGCGTCTCAGTTTGCAGCGAATCCGATCAATTCACTGCAAGTTCGAATTGCTCTCGTGGAAAATTATAACGTTGAGCGTTCTATCGAGGGATCAAGTAGATAAATACTGGAAGCGCTAGAAGGCGAGCGCGATGTTTGCCCACCGTGCGGCAGCAGCGGCAGCAGCGGCGGCGGAGGATGAGACCCGGGGGCGCGCTCCTCTGCCGGCCGCATCGCAACCGATGACCGCATGACACTCGGTAGTTGCGCTACATATTGATATAATCCAGTTTATCTAACATGCACATCGCGCGGCGCTGCATCGGCATTGTTTCGGCGTCATTGTTGCCCGCGTGTGCGCGGCAGCGACGCGGTCAGCCCGCCGCCCCGTGTGCAAAACAATGAGTCCTATTAACATCAAGCTCGATAATCTGTTAAAATACTACTCCGGTATGCTGATACCCGCCTCGACGCTGCGAATTAGATTTTGCGTTCGGTGACTTAATAAATATAAACCCTCCGGCGCGCCGCCGCGGTGGCTCCGCATGCAGATATTTGCATCGTCTATAGACGTGTCAAAGTGTTTTCGGATTGCATCATGTTGCTCTCGATCTATACTGTATGTTTGCAACTTATTATCCATCAACTAAATTCGCTTCAAACACAAACATCGCTTGCAAATATTCGGTTTAATTCAAATCACAACTTATTTCTCTACTTCACAAGGCTCTCGACAGAGACCGCCACAAACTGGACTCGCACGATTGCGAGTAGTACAAGTCACCTATGTAGCCAGCTGAAAAAAAAAAAAACTGCCAACTTAATTGCAAATTCCAACGTTTGCCACTATATTTATTCCTGATTGCAATGCTTGCCTTGCAACTGACTCAACTTGATTGTGACCAGGGTTGTACACACTCATGCGTGCGCCAGGCATGCATATTATTATTTACGCATGTACACATTGTTGTAACAAGCGCGCGGTTAGTGAATATTAATGGCAGAGCTGTGCGTTTCCGTGATAGATTTTCCATGCGTATAAGGTGCAAACAATAGCCACTGTCCGCATAGAGATGCAGTGCACTATCGCCGGCGTATTATGCGCGAATAAAGTCTTGTTGATTTTGGCTCCGCAATGTTTTGCCAAAGGTGTGATGCGGACCATCACTAGCTGCAATACAAAATGCATTAGTGCTGATAAAGTTGCATAACGCACTTACAATAAACGGGATTTTATGAAGCTACACTTGAAAATAAGTTTTCGCTGTTTTCAAACACTGTAACTGTTTGTGCACGTTGCATAACTCTTGTTTTGCTTACAGACATGCGGTATTGTAATAATAAATGCTTTTTGGTGGCAGCTGCTACCAAGTGCAACGAACCAACGCTGAAGGAGGACAGACGCGAAATGTAATTAAGCGTATGCGAAAATGGAACTTTACTTTCCAGCTGGCCGAAAAAAGACGCTTTTGTATGTGTTGTCGGAGGTGCGTTTGCACCGCCCGTCGAGGAGCGGATTTTCCTACAACGTCATCAACTCCTGATATCTTCACTCACACTCCAGCAGAGCAGTTTAATGCCGATTTCCTTTTTGTTGCCCCATCAAGCACAAGTCGATGCTCCATCATCACTAGGAAGTGATTCCACCGCTACGCTAGCCGATGTATAAGTAGCTGTGTGCGGATTTGAATTCTTAACACCGTCTAAAATGTATCATTAGGATTAGTATCCATCATAAGCAGGCGTTCGAATGAGGGGAACTCACGTCCGTAATATATAATTACATTCATGATTTGCCCGAGCAATTTGTATATCAATGGCCCGGTGTTTAGGCAAGATATCAGCAGAGGGGCGGCACCGCTGGGAAAAAGGGCAATGGGTAAAAAATGGAATTGCTAGCGCGCGCACATTGATCATCATGCTCGGAGACGCCGAAGATGTGCAGCGACTTGAATGCGCCACGTAAATACAGTTTAATGAGTATACAATCACGTATCCATCATGGAGATGTCAGCGCGCGGTGCTTGCACGCGGGGATCTGAAAACGACATTTTAATGCCGTCTCCGCCACGTAATGAGCATGCAGTCTGCTATTCCAATGTGCTGCAGTCCTGCGCCAGTAGCCAATAAAATATTCATTTGCACAAAGCCAATCTCGTCCGATCATACTTTGGCGGCAGCACTATCTGAAGAAAGATGCATTTCGGCTTGGATTCATTCACTTTGCATCGGGGGTGGACTGATTATGCGTGCACAGGCACAATGTCGGCAGGGAGGATGGAGAACAGTCGAACGAACGTCGCGTGCTTGTGTGTTCAGCTGATTCGCACATAGAGACGCAACAATAAGTCCGGACGTGGCCATGATGGATTACTAGATTATCCACGGGCACGCTTAATTCAATCATATTTTTGCCAACAATGAAATTCAACTCTAAAATTGTCGCTTATTTTCCTAGCAGACAAGAAGATCTTTTATTCCGCTTTTGCGGGGATGATTTATGTGCGAATGTTGTTGGTCCAATGCATTTCTTACTTATTGGCGTTGCGTGAGGACAGGGCGCGTAACACACGGGCGTAGACAGTTTTATTTCGGTTTGTTGTACGTAATAAAATATGCAATTTACATATTTATACGAAGAGAAGCAATTCATTTATCAGGTGTGCCAACATACACCAAACATAACCTACAAAAACCACAAGCCAAGTGGATATAAACCGTCGAATCGACGCGATTGAAATGAGTGCATTGAAAATGTTGCCGATGATGAAGTTAGGAGTTAATTGGAAAATATTCAGAACACTCAATATGAATTCACTGTGTATCCATCTCTCAGCAGGTGTACGAAAGTCACATTCATAACGCATCCTGCCTCACTCGACTCGATGGTCGCATGCAACCCGCCACCGCAATAATCGCAACTCATATCAACAGGCACGCCGCCAGGGGGGGTGGCTTTCTTATCCGCCACGCGCATATTTCACACACAGCCGGAATTTTTCATCTTTATGCACATTTAACACGTACACAGCCGTGAATACGTTTCGCCGCTGCGCACCACGACGCCCAGTCGCCGGGGCCACTCTGCGAGTCCTTAAACTGATATATTGACACTTATAGGCAATTTTCCACGCGGCGAGCGCGCTTTTAATACATAATGTGTCATATAAAATTACATCGGCAGCCCCCTCGGGAGATGCATGTCGTCGGTACGCGGCCAGCCTCCCGATAAAGTGCCCTCTTTATATGATTATACATCTATAGATCATGGCTCTTTTCACTCGAAAATCCGCCATAAAAATATTATATATGCCATTTTCGGTGGAGTCGCGTGAACTTGTTCCGTATGCCCGAATGCCGGCGTTGGCTGAGATCGCGGCTGATGGAAATCACTTTGAACTTCGATTTATTTCGATGTTCACAGTTTTATGTCCCCAAATACGCTATTTATTATATGCATTATTACGGGTTTGTGGCTGTTGGGACTATAAAAGAGTTTTTCGCCCGCTTTTGCATTCATTTATTATTGATCACACAAATTTATCATTTTTTGCTTTCTTCAGATGGTTTTAATGTCGGAGAAAAATATGCTTGCTTTTTATACATACATTATCAAACTGAATAGGATATACTGAAAAGATATAAGGTATTATGTTATGTACGTTTACAGAAAATAGTTTATTTAAATAACAAATTAAACGCAAAATGCTGGAAACATCTATTTAGTGACAAGATAATTGTTTGTTTTTACAAATATTTATACAAATTATGCAAATACATTTATCATAACAATTCTAAACTATTGTTATAGTATAAAAAGTAATAACAAAAAACAAATCAAATAAATTTATTGTAATTACACGCACTTTTGGTTGCATATATCACACTTTATGATTCAACTGTTTTTTTTTTCCAATTTATTGCCTTTTGATGTCCAACATTTCATCAAATAAAAACAGAATTTTAACGCAGAATAATACTTATTACCAGCACATAAACTTTAGAAAAACCACAATTGTAAGAATCAATCAATCAGGTTCCTCTACAATACCCTCAACTCTAATAAAATTTGCCATCTCCATTACTTTAATAAAACCATATATAATCATTGGGTGTATAATTTATTCGCTGAATTCTACCATAATCCATTATAAGATATTGAAAATAACAAATTAAAACGGTCTTTATACTTTGTGTGCATAAATTATCAAATTAATTAAAATATTTCCAATTTGTTATTCCCTACAATAGTAGATTATTGTATGTGAATTACTTTGCTGACACTCTTTCACGTTTAAAATGTTCTCGGCAATGTTACCTTTTCACTATGTTTTAACGTTTTCAACAAAACAGTGTCAAAATAAAAGAATGAATATCAAAGTCTTGCACCCAACATCAATTAAACTTTCAATAAGGTATCAGTATAAATTTATAAACAATTTTTATGTCCTTGGAGCACCATATGCATCTGGCATCCTCTCAATTGTATACCTATGCTGTGCAACATACATAATTGGCACACCAGGTATTTTCCTAATTCTCCTCTTTAAGTCTTTATCATTTGTTGCCACTATATAACATTTATGCTGTGTCACTCTTTGAACAATACAATCATCAGCATATGTACCCTTATGTAAACAATGTACCCTCTCAAATCTAGAATCCTTAATAATCCTAAGTGCTACTTTATACTTTTGCCCTAACTTCTCCAACTCAGCCAACACACAATCAGTAATGTAAGGAATACATTTAGCATACAAGCAGTCCATCATATTTTGAATTATATCTAGTTTGTTTTTGATTGAGAAATTGATGAAATTAGTATCAACTAGTATGTGATATGGTGGACCAAGTTGTGTGTTATATTGAAAGAATAATGCTGAACTTTGTTGAGGTGCTTCTGTGATTTTCATAGCATATGGGTCTTCTGGTTTCTTCTTCCTTGGTGGTGCTCGCAGAGAAGCTTTAATCCTTGGGTCACTGGGTGAAATCATAGATTTCATTTTGGCGAAGCGTTTGTCGACAATTTTACGCGTTTTCTTTGCTTTGCCCTAAAAATTAAATTAGACAGGTTATTGTATATTTGTGAGTTAAGTACGTACCATTATTATTTAGTAAACAAATGGGAAAATGTTTATTCAACGTGTTTTTTGGAGTTTCTAGTTAGGTTATTTTGATTTTGGCGAAAACAATCGAAAGTTAACGAACATATTTGTGTAGCTGAATGGATTCATCTTTTGTCAAACACTACTTACTTTAAATACACAAGTTATAAGAAAATTATTTATTTAGCATATGTCTTTTAGTCATGTATAAAATATATTATTTCAATAAATTACTTAATTTTATATTTGTGGCAAATACGTTGTAAAATATGTTCTATTTTTAAACAACCAGTCCTCCTTTTTTACCTGACCAGATGATAGTTGTATTGGGTTGCCTAGCATAAATATGATTCATTCCAATGTGTGTAAAATGCGTCGTGCGTGCGTTGTCCACGAACTACCACGCGTTTGTGTTTGTTTGGATGCCTTCATCCTTCGCTCCTATTGAAATCCGCTGTGGAACGTCATTGCAATTGTTGGTGGGCTTGTGTTGTTTTGTATCATTAATGACGTTACGTTATGTTGCATGTGCATTCAATACAAACACTCGAGTGCAATTTTCTAACACAAAGCAATGATGTATCAATAATCCCGCAATGAAACGCATCATCGCACGCAGTGGCCATTATTAGAGTAATGTATGTCCAGCAGCATTGAGTGCATGTGTGTATAAATACTCAGGCGAACGTAAATAAAGTGAAGCCCAAAGTGGATTCTGCCCAAACGCCACTATAACTCTTAGCCTCTCAGGGAATTGAATCCATTTACCAATGTGCGTTCTATTTTAGGGCGACCTAAGGCTAGTAGGTAGATTTTCTTTAAAATGGAGCTCAAAGTCTGGGTAGAAGGCATTCAGAGGATTGTTTGTGGTGTTACTGAAGCTACTACATGCCAGGTAACATTCCCAATGTGAGAGTCTTCAATTTCCTATGTAATATCTATTGTTTTGCAGGATATTGTTTTTGCATTGGCCCATGCAACTGGAAAGTCTGGCAGATTCACACTCATTGAGAGATGGAGAAATAATGAAAAGCAGTTGGCACCTAATGAAAATCCTATGAAGGTGTTTAAACTCTATTATTTTATTATGCATTGTTTATGTGAGCTTGTTGTGTGGATGTGGTTTGAGAGTAAGTGGGATGTGTGACAAAGTAATCTTAGAAGTTGCCACTGAGAGTTTAGTCGACCATACTAAACCTTTACATTAAGAATACCAAAATATTCCGCCATATTGATTGCAAATGATCTACTACAGATATTGATGAAATGGGGGGAATATTCAAATGATGTGCAATTTATCCTGCAATGGAGTGAATCTAAGTCAAAGCAAAAGATATCTGCTCCAACATCACCTACTTCTACCATGCAAATACCAAATAAAATTACAGTAAATTCACCAGAACATCAAAAAATGTGAGTTATATCCTCCATTTGGTAAAGTAAGTGAATCTGAATCTACTTTTGACGTTCACCTGTTACAGAATATCTGGAAATAGTGAAAATGTTGGTGTAGTGAAAGGCATCCCACAAGTGAGACCAGTGTCATTAGAGGTGCATGAAACTTTGCATTCATCACCCAAAAAGCAGCAACCATTTGCTGATGCACCAGAATATGCTAGTCAACGTATTGCGCCACCTTACAAGGATCCCCCAGCGCCACCACCATATAGAGACCCACCGCCGCCATCGTCTTCAACTAACAATAAAAATATGAAGGTGCATACTGCAGAAAACATGAACAAAAATGTTGATAATGAAGAGTCTGATATTAAGTATCCCAAGCTGGAAGAAGCAGTGTTGTATAATTCTCAGTACCGAGAGTTGGTGACTTTAGTTAATTATCAGAGAGAGAAGTTATCATTGCAACAAGTTGATCTCACTAAATTTGATGCGGAAATTGTGTTTTGGGAGAGTAAGGAACGTGAAAAGCAGTTTCAGTTGGATTTCATTGCTCAAGAGTTAGCAACGATGACAAATGCTAGCAGAATCAATAGTGATCAAGTATATGGAATTAAGATTTCTTCTTTCTTTTCACATAGTAATATCTTACTGTATTACAGATCCAAGCTCTAAATTATGTAGAAGAGGAATCAGAGATAGTTAAACAGCAAGAGAAAACATTGAAGTCTGAAATTACGTTGCTAAGATCAAAATTAGCAAATTGTGAAACCGAATTATTGCAGTGCAAGAATAAAATTAGGTATTGCATAATGATCTTATCTCATATTATGATATGCCGTTTTATATATTATTTTTGAAGGTTGGTAATGGATGAATTACAATTAGAACAACGTGCCATTGCTCGAAGAAACGAATCTCGTAAACAAGTGGAGCGAAATCTTCTTGTTGAGATGGAACGCTTGCAAAATGATTTAGACTTAGCGAAACAAGGCACAGATATGCATCAGATGACAGCAGATACGTTAAAAAAAGAAGTATGCATGCACTTCCTCTTAATTTCTTCTATTCAAATGTATGAAGAGTATTTTTTTGCAGGTTGCTTCACTGGAATCGGCGATTATAGAAAAGAAGAAACAAGTGGAGCATTTGGTAACTGAAATGAAAGAAGCTAACCTGGAGAGTTTACTGATAGCGCCCCAAGATGAACTTAAACATTTATTTGAAGGACCTAATCGCGCTGGTAGCACACGGAAAATGATAGGTTCACCTAGACAGTTAGAGAATGCGGTGCCCACAAATAAAAATCCTCATGGCGTGTGGGTATGATTGGCTTGCATCTTCTTTTCCACAATGTATGTGCAGAGTATCAATGTAGATTATGTTTTTATTTGTTGAGTGATCTAACTATTGCATTAAAAAGCCATTTACAATGAACAATTTTATATATAAGCCTCTTCCTGGCGTATCAAAATATATTAGATGGAAATGCAGCTATGAAAGGATCAGCATACGAACTACTTGGGGAATTAAATATTTGTAGGAATCTCTTCTCTTTTTGCATTTATGTGCTTAATTAACATTTTGCTAAAATGTTGAATGAGTGTGTGGTGGGTGTTGCGTACACGTAGATTGATAAAACGTATTACTGTTAGAGTTTTAGATGATATATTTAGCAAAACAAACAAGATTGTGCAAGTAATTGTTTACAACAGTGATGTGTTTGATTAAAATGATATTTTAATGTTATTTATTTTATAAGTATTTTAGAGAGTTTGATTTGCAATAATATGTGGTGCACAATGGTATGTTTATTTAAGTCACTGCCATAATATTGAATATAAATTGATTTTATGAATTTTTATATTGTGGAAATTATGTAGACAAATGCTATGAATATAATGAGGTAATCTATATTGAGAATCCAGGAGTATAGAATGTCATAAGTTCATTATGTTAATGTTAACATAACATAGTAATTTATATTGTTTTGTAAAATGAAGTCGATATTCACAAAATCTAAATGATATATTCACAAATGTCAGTCTTGTACAATTAATTTCAGCGGTTTCTCGTGGGTGAGACGTTATGTCATAGGATAGACTAGCGAAGTTATCTAAAGTAGTTCTAAGCAACCATAAATATCAGCTTTTCCAATAGGAGTGATGGTTAATTTTTTATGCCAAAGGAAGTTGGAGTCAGCTTTAATTAATTAGTTTTTCCCTAAATTGTCTTTTAATCGGTTGTTTACATATGTTATGTTGATGTTCCACTAAAAGTTTTCGCATATGTGAAGTCTGTGGGTAAAACTGAGAGAGAGAGACAGTAATTGGTTGGTAGTGGAACATTAGCGCAGGTGTTGGCCTCTAAGACGATATCTTGTAAATATATTTCGATAGATTGATAATATCTATTGCAGATTTACCCAATTTTGCAGATATTCACAGTTTCGACGATTTCTATACCTGTACAGACTTCTACGGACAACACGACTCTGCTTATTACTGAGTAGTGTACTGAAGATGACTACACCAACTAGAATCCGGGAAAACAGGAATCTAGCAAATGTATTGCTTTCAGAATTGATTCATTATTGTTTACGTTCGGCACAACAATACATTCCACTGCGCCTAACAGTTGCACCTTTG
>JAODGC010000001.1:4378465-4452997 GCA_027574925.1 Ecitoglossa quadriceps | reverse complement strand
ATTTCTTTTTAGGGTTATAGATGGGGGTAAGTATCCTTCTCCTTCGTGCGGGATTCTTTGAAGGTTCATAAGTAATAATTCTGGAGGACTTGGGTGGGCCGGTAGCGATGGGTCTTCGCCGGCAAAGCCGGCGAAGACCCATCATCAACGGCTTCGCCGGCTTTGCCGGCGAAGCCGTTAATGAGATCGCGCTCCGCGCGATCTCAAAGACAGCTGTCTTACAAAAATCAAAAACCCGACCTCCCCCATTCACGGGGAGGACCCTTTGTATCTTTTTCGGAACCTTCTATTTTTCTAGTTCTCTGAACTTTTATTACTACTTTTCCAAGTTCCCATATACCTTGCAGCATATAGAATAGACTATAGTACATCACGAGACTTTGAATTCAATTTAGTTTTGTATTAATTTTATTACCGGCAACCCGCATTGCCGCCATTTTGGAATAATTTTTAATTTGCCGAAAAGCAACTCCAACGTACCCCAGCCGGGAATCGAACCCAGGCCGTCCGGGCGAGAGGCGCGCTCCCTACCCAATGCACCACAAGGGTCCATGTTTGTTAATTCTTACCGGATGTATTTAAGCTTATAATTATAAGAAACTATTAAAATTTGTAACTACATATCATATATTTATTTCAAAAAACACGCATGACATACGATTAATGAATTAACTATACCTGCGGAAAAAAGGACACGCAACATATATGTTAAATACAAATTTCTTTCTTATTCAAACAATGTGATAGTTCTAGAAAGAACTACTTTACTCTATCCACCAAATGGTATCCATGAAATAGGTACTGGTCTCCAAGACCTGACCCAAGAAAGTTGATGTAGGCAATTACTAAAAAATTAGTACACATCAAGTAAATGAAAACTAATTCCAAATTATATAATACTAATCTCGCAAATATAGCGTTTTAAAATTACGATGCATCATGTTCCGAAACAACCACAGTTTGGATAATGAACACTTAACGTTATTTTCCCACGCTGCATGATTTCGGATTGTAACTATATTAATTAATCCAGAATTACACGGAAAGCTTTCCAATGGAATTGAAGTAAACTATAGATCTGTGAGGTTATTATACATAAGGCGACGCGAACAGAAAACACGGTAAAGTAAAATTGTTTTATATAGCACTTATTTAACTGACTTACTTATAAAGGAATTAATTTAAGGCATGTACATCCCCCGACATGTGAAGTACAACTGATCAACGCTGTCGAAGCGTAACGCTGTGATTGAGTCGAATGTAAACAATAACAAGCCGTGCATGCCGCTCGACACCCGGCTTACCGGCGACTCGCCTGGACCAAAATTTGCCGACTTGTCTAATGCACATCTCCTCTAACATTCAACACAGCGTATTGAATGCACTCTGTTCCACCTACGCGTTATCGATTTCTCCAGCACTGACTGGACTGCTGATATCTTATGCGCGCCCATAGTTACCCAATGCAATGCAATTGTTTAAACAATTAAGTCGTAGAACAAAATATTTTTAGTAGTTACAAGTACTTTTAAATTATTAGGACGTTTATCAATTATTTATATTTTGCCAATTTTTAGAGAATACATTAGTCAGTTAATTTAATCTAATTCACTAATTTAAAACACTTCCATTAAAATATCAACATCAACCTTCTACTAATGAATTGTATCCATAGCGTTATTACTTTTGGTACAAAGTTAAGTTCAACTAGATTGATATATATATTTAACTTCATTGTAAACATTACAATTAATGTTGCGTTAAGTTTTTACATTTTCTTGATACTAAATTCCGAAACAGTTAAAAGATTGTTCAATATGTAATTTTTAGGAACATTGGGAGTAAAATGTTAATTATAAAGATGCTTTAATTTAAAAAAAATACAGTTTTCTGTTTCCGCAAAAAAATTAAATTCAATGGGCTCTTATTTGGACGTCTAGATGGCGCATCAGGTACCGTTTTTAAATTAATTAAATTGATATAAAGTGGCTAAGAAGAGAGAAGATGTGAATTGATTATTATGGGGTGCGTCGGGTACCGTTTGAAATTAAATGAACTTCTTAATATAATAAAAAATAACAAAATCTGACCCTAATTTTAACACAGAAAGAGACTGAAAATGCTTTCAGCATTCTCAAATTAGTTTACGGGCAAACTGCAATTTTTTGCAACGAGTTTTAGAAAACTGCTAAAGTTGACAAATTTTTTAGCCGATTATAAGTCACTTCTCAATTATTTATATGCACATATTAAAATTTACAAAGAATAAACAAGCCACTCTTAAACTATCGATTGATTTTTAACAAAAATTGACAAACTTTGAGGTTTTTTTTAATCCATTTTTCAATTGTTTAAACCATTGGGTTACATATAGAAAGAAAACATACCTCTTGATCCTTCGATTGACATCAACAAATTAATTCCTTCCCAATATTATACGCGCAAACTTTAATGGAGGCGACTTACAAAGCTACAAAAGTACAATATATAATGAGCACTCACCTATCCCTACACTGCTGGATTTCTGGTTAAGACAATTGGAAATGTGTATGCTGGCTAAATTCGATGCTCACCCATTTTTATTCAATGCACAAACAACACCGTCTATACTTTCATCCTTAATTCGAAATATTACGCATTTATTAAAGAATAATAATGTATGGCTAATTGTTTTTGCAATTAAACAAGGAATTTCATTCGAATGTTAGATAGTTAATCAATAGGCGAAGAGGTGCACTAACCTATTCCTGTTAAAAGCAATCTGAACTGCATTTGAAAGTCTCTTAACATTGCGCTCAAAGATATATGTTTATCACCATGTTTATGATTCATTTAACACGATTTCTTAACCCATTGAGGCGTTCGACCGTTCGACTGTGGGCCTAACTCTGCTTGCTGCAGTTATTGAAGTTGCTAAAAGTGAAGATTAGTAACCTCATAAACACATTGTTGTGATTACATTGGTGTAACATGAGTGTTGTGAATCTTTCACCTGTAATTATTAGCTAATAACAATGTCTACATATGAATCACCATCAAATACTGCCCCTCATCACGTACAACAAAATCTCTGCACAAATCGTCCACTCTACAGACAAGGCAAAAAGTTAACAGCAGTAAAAGTTTATACAGTAGCATCTGAATCACAACATATTTTTATTTATGGGGTACCAAAAATTAATCTCAGGAATGAGCTTAAAACCCTCTGCACTAAATATGGGCAACTTAATAAAATCCACGTTGTTGAAAACGCTGAAAATGAAGTCTTCACTGAATGTTATCATGCATCGTATCAAAGAATTCAATCTGCAAGAATTGCAAAGAGAGTTTTAGACAACAAGTCATTTTATGGTGGGATTCTGCATGTGTGTTATACACCAGAGTATGAAAGTATTGAAGAATTAAAGTGCAAATTAGAGCACAGGAGATATGATGTTCTTAAAAGACTTCATGGAGACCAGGTTCCAAGACCAAATTATAAAGATATGATGACAGGATTGCCACCTGGTAGTAGTAATTGTATAAGGGAAGTTTCTAGAAAGAGAAAAAGACCTGCTGTTGCACTTACAGAGAAGCGAATGAGTGAAGTTGATCCTATGATAGCTTGGAAAGATGTACCAAAGGATTTAGACCCTAGAATAAAGTCTAGTGGGCATGGTGAAACAATTCCAAAAAAGCATTATCAAATGGATGATGGGCAAATAAATGAACAGGAGGTTAAAAAAGTGAGAGTTCCAATTATGACTAGAAATGTTTATGGACCACAATTACCTACAGATATTATTTTGAATTATGGAGATGAAACTAAAGAAAGTAGTACTACAAATAACGACAAATTAAGTGCCAATACGGTGTTGATACCAACGCAAGTTGTTTTATCAAAGGAATTTATTTATAAGAATGTGGTTACTAATGATAAAAAACAAATTGTGTTTAAAAAAACAGACAGAATTGATTGAAGTATCTACTGCAAACACAACATCCATTTTATTATATGAAATTATATCCATCAGGAATAAATTAAAACTAGAAACATATGAAATTTCACATAGTAATACATAAGGAAAATTAATCATAGATACAAATAAATTACAATTAACTAACGCAACTGAACACAAATGTTTAAATTATCAAAGTATTATCGCTATCCCACTGCGCTCTTCTCACTTTTCGTTCGTCTATTTTATTCCTAGGTGGTGTATTCTCACAGTCTGCTTTATTCTTAGAGTTAAAAACAGGAATTTTACTCACGGCATAATCTCCACGCCGAGGCTTATCGCTTACGCGTAATTTAGATTTATTTTTGGCCATAATCTGCTCTTTGTTTGTGTTATTACCATTTCTTGTACCCAGTGGAATTCTGTTTGATGCATTCTTTGCTTGGAGAGCAACATGTTTATTGACTGGAGGTGTGCTTGTGATGTAATCTTCTTCAGTGTAAATAAGATGATTAACTTTCTTCTCAAACTCTTGTACTGTGGCTGATATGTTCTCGATTCTGTCAACTTTTCTTGGTGTAACTGGAATTACATCAGGTACTTGTTGATCTTGTGGGGCAGGTGTGGTAGGTCTCTGAATTATAATTAGACCATCATCATCCACAAGTAGGTTTTGTCCTTTTGAATTTTCTTCTGGTGCTTCAATCACTTCTATATCATCATCAGTTTCTTCACTTTCATTTGTTTGTACAGGTGTAGAAGTGCATGGAATTTCAACAGCTGGAGATACTGGATCTTGAGATTTTTCTGTGCTTTCTACACTTCCCATAAATTTTGCTCCAAGCTCAGTCTGATTAGGCGATTTTGCTATAGCAGAGACTAATTTGCTTGGTGATGATTTACTCAATATAACAACATCCAAGTCAGTCTCTATATAATCTAAATTTGTCTCTAAGAGCCCAGCAAATGATTTTCTTTTGTTCTCATGTGGTTTCCACACAATAGGACTGCTTTCCAGTAACTTGGGAGGAACCTGGCTTGGCATATCACTTATTACCTTTTTTATACTTTGCAGATTTCGCATTTGTACTCTTTTCAGTAAATCTGTCTCTTCTACAGCAGTAATTGGTGTTCTTGTAAAGGCACATGATGGAGATCTTGGATCATCCAGGTTTTTGACTAAAGCTGGGGAGTTAATGTTGAATGTGTCACATGTGTTGGCTTCAGGTGTGAATGGGCTTGCACAAGACTATAATACAAATATAATTAATACTTTAAACTATCTTCCAAAAGGTAAAGGGTACAATAAAAAATAGATACCGTAATAGGTGTACGCAGTATGCTGCAGCTAGGTGAGCGCGGATCTATGATTTCTTCAACGGATTTTTTAACTTTCGGCGTTAGTATTGGCGTCGTAGGAACGCTGCCTGCACTTACTGGTTTTTGTTCGTTTTTAGCTACTTTGCTTCCAGTAATACCCATTGCAAAATAATTGATGTGTGCTAATTTGTGAGATAAAACACGAACAGCTGAAGTTATGTCGATGAGCGCGCGTTTGGAGTGTATGGATCGGACTGAGAAAATAACCGTCGTTTTCAATTCTTGGTGTGAAGATGGTTGTGGTAGATGGCGGCACAGTGGAAAATTCAAAGCACACTTCTTAAATGTTTATATATCCATAGAATAAATAAAGAACCAATGGTCTTTTGATTCATAAAGTTATAATTTGTTAGATGGTTCTAAAATCATTAGATTCAACTTGTGAACAATTATTAGATTCACTAAAAGACAAATTTATCTTTCTTGCATTCAAGAAAGTCCCGAATGAGAAGACATAATTGGTATTGATTATAATAGATACTTATAATTTCACACTAAAATATGATTACAATAGAAAATTACATAGCTGTATAATATACATAATATGTTGTTATGACATTTTCTTTTATTACACAACCACAAATATTCAATAATCTTTTAACAGTCCATTCTTTAAATTTTCTTCTGATTTCTTAAAACAAAACATATTTGTTTACTATATCAAACTATATCAAGTATTAAACAGCTAACAACAAATAATTACCTAACAACTGTTTATTGCTATCAGCAATTAATTCTCCCAAATTAAAATGTTAATTTGGCTACTCTTTCATCCAGCTGTCTTCATGAAAAGGCAACAAAATTATAAATCGCGTCATAAAAATCAAACACCGCTCCCAATGACGTCATACGATTTAAAACTTGGTTGGCATTACGTGCTCAGATGCTCACAATACCAATCAGCCTCACACCTGCTTATATTAAAATCAATTTGGAATCGTACCACGTAATTATAATTAAGTTGCGTGCAAAGTTTTAATAAGGAAAATGCTGCTCTTTCGTAATCAATGATGTGATGTGGTAGGATACCAATAATGTCGGTCGAAACGAAACTGTAACTTTTTCGCAACTTGGTGAAGAGTAAATGTTGATTTTGAATTTGCCAATACTGTTAATCTTGTTAATGCAGGCTTGTCATTTGTAGAACGTTGAGACACGTGAAGAGTACTTTAGAACTTATCACTTTTGTGGCATAATTGTTACACAACTCTCTCCTTTTCTCAGATATGTAAAGAGACTAATTGAATCCAAACGAAATAAAATTAAATTTAAAAAAACGACTTTTGACTGAACAACAAAAGGCAATTAAGTAAATTATGCACTTTAATTAAGATTAATTTCGGTTGTCAACAACAAGGTATATTTGAAATTAATGCAATAAATTAAAACACCAACAGATGAAGATGACCTTAAGTTGTTTATTGCTCGGTTTCTCAAATTGCATAAATTTGTGTCTTGTCCAAAATCTTTTAATTAGGAGGAAATCAGGCAGGTACTTCCAAGCAAAACGAGCAAATATTATAAAACTACTGTCCATGTACTAATCTTCTGTTTGCCTGCTTTGTCAGCAGTCTACAGGTGGACCATTTCGAACCATCAGCCATAAATGGATTCTATAATAAAGATACTCACCACGTTGCCTGCCGCATTGCAAGAAGACGCTCAAGACGGTGACGACAAGGTCAAAGAAAGTGGTTGTGTTTACAATAACACACAATACTCACTTTACCACTCTGTCGCTGTTACTGACTGGCATTCAGACGACGTAGTAAAAATGCGCACTTGTGATATGGTAAGCTAAATTCATTCCATTTCGGACATGAACGGAGAAAGTGACACAGAATTTCGCGATGGGCAAGTGGTTTTTTCCACCGAGGCCCTCGAATGGCCTCACCCGCAACTACTTAATAATCCAGCGTCATCTAATACTGGTAACAAGTGTGCATACATTCAATTGTTTGGTAAGTGAATTGTGCTCGTTAGCATGGGCACAAATTTGGCGATCACTTTTCGGCGAAATGGTAATCGAATGGAGGCGCCGCACCGAGGGCCCATTAGCAAGTCATGGGTGTATTGTCGTCTAGTTTATGTCTTTTTAATTATCTACAGTCCGCTTTCACTAATTCGGGCGCGTTGTGCGCGAGGCCTTCAGAATCATTAGAGTTCAAGGTGAGTTTACTCATACCAATGTGCCGTATATGCGTGCGGTAATTGCCGCTGAAGACGCGCGGACCCCACCTTCGTATAAATACCTGATGGTCCTCATCGGGTAGTGCACACTCGTTGTGAACACTCAAGCGACAACAGCTACTAAGAGCAACCAGAGTCCAAAAAAAGCATTATGAAAGTGGCCTTCTTTATCTTGGCTGCCGTTGTTGGCATTGCAACGGCCCAATTCCCAGGAGGAAGAATTTTAGAACCACCAGTACCAGCTCTGTGCGCGCAAAGGCAAATTCATGAACGCACTCCTGATGGTAATTTTTACACAACCAATCATCAAATTTTATTTGTTATTAACGAATATGTGTGCTTTTTTTTGATTAGGCAAAGGCTACCTCTTCAGTTGGAGGGAACCAGCCCTGAAGGGTGTTGAAGAAGATTGGTTAGGTGGTCGTAATTATTGTCGTCAAAGATGCATGGACCTCGTTTCTTTAGAAACATCCGCTGAAAATGAGTGGATTAAGACCAGAATTGTCAACGAAAATGTAAGTTCATTTTCCTTACTATTACCTAAGCTACTTCTTACTTCTCAACATTAGCAACTCAAGAGTCATAAGCAAGTTAATAATGCATTTATGCACAGTTAACATTTAAATTCAACATTATAACCACGTACAAAAAGCACATATGCGATGGTACGTGATGAATTGCCGATACCGATATAAACAGTACACGCAGAAGAAACCGAAGAAAGTTCAAACCTTTAAAGAGTTGTTACCTACTTTCGCAACTACTCGACGCAAACAAACGTTCTTTGCGATTTTTCACATCCATACATGAATATTTGCTGAAATCACAAGCAGTCATCAGTTTTTCACTGTATTCAACTCTTTAATATAAAGCAAAGGCAAAAGAATTGTTATTAAAATAAGTCATGCTTTTCAGGTGAAATACATTTGGACTTCTGGTCGCCTCTGTGACTTCAAAGGCTGCGATCGCCCTGACCTTCAACCTCTCGCCGTCAACGGATGGTTTTGGACCGCTGTTTTGCAGAAACTCGCCCCAACTACCAACCGCCAACAGAATGATTGGTCCGAAAATGGTGGCATTGGCAAACCACAGCCTGATAACCGTGAAGCTCAACAAGGTGGTGCTACTGAAAACTGCTTGGCTGTCCTCAACCAATTCTACAAGGATGGCGTCAACTGGCATGACGTTGCTTGCCACCATCGCAAGCCCTTCGTTTGTGAAGAGAACGAAGACCTCTTGAAATACGTCCGTTATACCAACCCTGAACTTCGCGTTTAATTCTTTTACATAAAAGTCCTTCTTAAAGAATTTTCTTTATTTTTATACTTTTGCACGCTCGACTACTTCTTGATGTATACGAAATTTTGAATCTTCTCCAAATCCGCAATACGAAAACGTCGACTGATGATATTACCTACTCGTAAATACCTAAAATATTATTTATTGTAGTTTTACATACTCCACATGATGGGAATTAAGAATATCTTGTACAAATAAATAACAATTAATTATGAAAAGATATAATGTTTGACGCAAATGCTCATAAGTCCAAAGGAAAGAATGATAAATAATTGAAGTAATGTAATAATAATTTGTTTATACAATTCAAGCGTTGTCGTGAAGAGGAGGCGCTTTTTCATGTCAAGGTTAATCTAAACTTGCGCAAATTCTAATTGTACATCATGTATATAAGCTGATGGAAGATTAATCGGCCAGAACACGTCATAGATTATTGCATGAAGATGGTACTTCACTAAATACAGCAAATTGTTTATTTGCATTACAGTAAACAATAGAAGAAGCCTTTCAATATTTACTCTGCATTAAATTACTAAGGACAATGACTGGAAGTTATTATAATTTAATACAAAAAAACGTTGTTACTCAAAAACAAGTTCAAATGTAAAGAGATAGAAGAACACTCCCATGCTGATTTATTTCAATTACGCATTCAAATGATTTGTAAGATATTGTCCGACATACGTTTTTTATTTATTATTAGGCTAACAAGATGGAGAGTGGTATAGTCAATATTCTATGTCTAAACATCCCTAGGGGAACTTCCGGAAGTATTACGATGCAAAATTCAGGTCGACATTAATTTTTACTTCTTTGTTATTTCACTGTAAACGTTGTTTGTAGGCGCACTAAATACGCTAATTGTAATTTTTCGCGGCAGATAAAAAAGGAAGAGTTGCGCTTTTATACTATGTCAATCTTTATCATTTAAACAATTAAGGAATACGTGAAAAACAGTTTTTTAATTGTTGTATTTTTTTAACCCGGTATAGAAAATCGTAGTTTGCAGATACACTAATTGCGCTAAGTGTAATTTTTTACGCCAGCTGATAGATTGACTGTGCTTTCAATCTAATTGTTTAAATAATCGGAAATAAATTGTTTAAACAATTTAAAAATGCTTCAAAACCAGTATCTAAATTAGGTAATATATATTTGGATAAATTTAATATTATTAATAATATTCTGCCTATAGTACTTGTAATTTACTTTGATAAAATAAATATCAGTTGCTTAAAATAATTGTCAATTTCATTTCGTTGTCATTATCAAAAATCTTTTACAAACTAGGATGAAATTAATGAAGTTACTCCACATCTTTTAACTAATAACCGTCTTAAGAATTCCACTCTAATTTATGCTTCATTGAAGACAAGGTTGATTAATTTTTAATTGCACTAGATCATGATCTCCAAGACGTAAAATTCAAATAAAGCATTGTTTAATAAGCACAAAGAAAACACCAATCAATTGAATTATGTCACAACACAATTTAACCGATTTTCAAATAAACAAACCGAATAATTCGTACGATACCCAGCTTACCTATCGACTCGCATGAGCAAAATTTGCCCACTTCCCTATTGCGCGCCCATTCTAGCACAATGTACCACGCATGGTGTTCATTCTATTCCACTTACTCGCAATCGATTTTTCCAGGCACAGCGCAGCGTACAATGCAATTATGTAAATAATTACCATAAACATAAAACCACCTCTTTGCAACTTTTGACATAAAGAATTATATAGGCTATATATCTCAGCGAAGAATTTAATTCGGGTGCATGTTATGTTTATTGTTCGTGCCAGACGATCTAACCATCGCAGAGCGTGCAGAAATTTCTTGTCACTTACAACCTGTTTCATAGTAGTTTATAAGTTTACAATGCCCAACATGTAGTTACTTTACTCAACATTGCCGGAGTAATTATATAGATTCCTCCGTTCGAAATGTTTTCCAACAAAAACATTTTTGGTACTACCTAATCTAACAAATTTATAAAGAACGTGTTATAAAATAGCACATAAAACACTTTGTTTATATGTAAGCAACATCAGAAACAATTGAAAAATTATTCAATATTTTAATTTACAGAAATATTAGTATTTCTATCAGGAAAATATATTAAGAAGTAAAATAATTCAGTTTCAGAAAATACAGTTTTCTATTTACCTCACTATTCAAATTGAACGGGTTCGGGAATTGACTACTAGTTGGTGCAAGTTGTACCGCAATGGAATTAAATTAATTTGTATGACTTTATATGGCTATTAAAAAGATAAGTTCATGCCAATTGCCTTCCAGATGGTGCGACTTGTTTTCGAAAGAAAACCTATAACTATTCAAAATAATACAAAACTAATATCAAGCATTAATTCAATAATATACAAAGTTTGTAAAACTTAACAATTTCCTTAACAATTTCTTTCCGTATATACAAACAAATATGCGAGCGTACATAAATCACTTCCAAAACTTTAAATAACTCTTGCCTATAGCTTCATACGATCGTGAAATTATACGACAATATATAAAATGCACTTCGTAACAGTATCTACAGTGGTATATATATATTTGTAATTGTTTATAAGTAGTTCTCATGGCAAAATTATCAAAACAGTTTAATATAAAGTCAGTTTAATTTTCTTCCATTATTATTAGAGCGTTTTTTCAAATGAGCTGGTTGAAGTGATCTTGAAAGAAATCATCTCAAAATTCCGGATAAAACCAAATATATCTTTGTAAATACATGAAGCAATCACAAATAATGAAACGTTTTCAATAATCTGCGTTTTTAAGCATTGATATTGTACAAACAAATTGTATAACAAATCTAAAGTTGTACAACTTAGTAAGTATTAAACTTGCAAATGGTGGAGAACTAGTGAACGATACAACAAAGCATAAACTTGTGGTCCCATTAATGTTATCATTTCTGAATATTGAAGTACAACTAAATCTTACATCAAATATTAATGTTATTTCTTTGCAGCTAAAGTTTTGCTTCGTCTAGACTTAAAAGAAAATCTCCATATCAAAGTTCTAAAAATGTTCTTGGATTTAAAAGCATCAGTAAATTGTAAGTCATTGTACGCTAATGTAAATCATTTAAAATTGAATTCGTACAGAGGGTAAAAGAACAATCAGTGCTACAATGCATCAACATAATTTCAAAGACCAAATTTGTGGATTAATGAAAGTGAAACCTTGTGGAAACATCGACAGACGAATCCTGAACATTAACATTAGAAGCATTATACTCTAATACTAACAATAATTCAAGGTATTTTTCGGACGATAATCAAAGTACCCTTAAAAATAAAATTAACAATAGCATCAGTCATGTATTTGGTTCAATATATGTTACGTTATTGTGTTAAGAATAAAAATTTGTAGCAATGAACAAGTACATTTTACGCCAACAATTTCCATATAGTAATTTGCTAAATTCTAAAGTTACTAAGGAAGTCAAAATACACGTAAGTAACTTGCATGGCGTAATACCTAAAGTATTTCAGTTATCTAAGAATGCTAAACTTGCATTGACGTATGTTATCACGCGGAAAAGGTAAATGTAAATCGTAATACAATTGATCACTTTTGTGACAAGTTATATTATATAAATTAAATTTGAATAACAATTACGACTATTTAAGTAGAAATTCCACTGGCTTATAATATATATATACATATATATGTATATATATGTATGTATATATAAATATATTGTTTGGTAAACGGTATCCTGATAGTGCAGCATATTATTTAGAAAAATATATATAAATAACAAACTATACTAACTACGATAAGAATGAAGGTGGTACGCGTTGCGTTAGTTTTGTGCTTTGTTTATAGCAATGTTATTGGTACTTTGGCGAATAAGGTTCATGTGAAAGGTAAAGAACACGTTGTAAAATCAAAAGCTAGAACCATGCCAACAGCCAAAGTCCAAGAGAAATCCAATACGACAACAAATGTAGGACCTCAGTAAGTATCGGGCATTTAATTTTTAAGCACAAACACTAAGGTGTTACTTTACAGACATATTGAAAGTATCAACAGCATAGTAGATGTACTGATTCGAGAGGCACCAGGAATAATGAATAATTTTAATCTAAATCCACTCCATGCTCCCGATCAAACAAAAAAGATTTCTGTAAGAATTCGAAGCACCCAATACATGACTCGTTAATAAATTAGTTCGTTTCAGCTGGTTACAATAAGATTAAAAGATATTGAAATCTACAATCTTACAAGTATCAAACGCGCCAGCGATGTGATCGTTTCTGACGACCAAGAAAAACATCAATTATCAATTTTTTTTACGTTAAGATTCACTAAACTTAGAGTGGAAGCAATGTACAAGATTTCTTCTATAAACATAATCCTTGATCTGAGTACCAAAGGAAACTTGACCGCTAAGGTCGGAGAAGTTACTGCTCTTATCAATGTTCTTATCGATTTTAAAGAATTGAGCGCGTCGTTAGAAAGCATGAATCTTTCAATGCCCGGGAAGTATGATGATAGTACTGAACTTTTAATATGTCTATTTGTAATTTGTTTAAATTTATTAGTTCCTTGACGGTAACATTAACTGGAAGTCTGGAAGGTGAATTGGCCAACCTAGTTATGCCAGCGATTACAACACTTTTACAAGACGTCATCATTGCAATAATTGAAAATCCTCTCAGGAATGAAATAAATAATATTTTGAAAAATATTACAAGTGAGATAAGAAAATATTTTCTTACAATGTAAACATAATAAAACAGAGATATGAAATAAATATTCATAATGCACATTTAATTTAAACTGAGGACTTATTTATTGAAATGTAATGTAATCTAATGTATATACTTCTATGTTAATTAGCAACATCTAAAAGTAAAAAATGATGAAAATTTCTACTAAATATAAGTGGCAAAAATAACTGGGAAGAGTTAATCGGAAATAAAATTACATCTTAATTCAAGAGCTGTTATTACTCATTCGAACATATTCTTTTATTTGCGGTATTTCATCAAGAGTTTAACCGCCTGCTGACATACTCATAAATATTAATACACCGAAAAGATAACAGATAACTATAACGTAGCCAAAACACACTTAGACTAAACTTATGTTACATAGTTACATAGCACTATTAGCAATTCAAGACTTTTTTGTTACAAAATCAGGCTTCAAATAAAAATAGCTGAAAATGAAACTAACATTGGCTTGCATTATACTGACAACCATTGTTCTTCAATGTCAAAGTTTCGTGATTAGAATAGGAAGAGATGAAAATCTCGTTTTACTTTCCAGACATCGAAGGAATATGTAAGTGTGTCAAATTTACTTGTTTCAAATGAATTAACTCAAAACAATGCTGATAGAAAAAAAGTGGAAACCATAAATAATATAGTAGACATTGTATTGAGAGAAATTAAACCAATCATGAAGAAAAATGGCATGGATCCTTTCTTGGCATCTAATATAAAACAGTCGCTCTATGTAAGTTACAGACCAAGTTATATATTTCAATAAATCAATACTACCTTTTCAGTTGACATATGTAACTATGAACAACATGTTAATCAATAATCTGACTACAATCTACAGAGATGCCGATGTTGTTGTTTTAGATTATGAAGACGATCGCAAAATGAAAATCAATGTTAGGCTAGGTTTCAAAGATATTCAGGTAAAAACAAAGCTTAAATCTATTACAAATTGAACTAAAACAAAGCATATTGCAGCTTATTTCAGATTACAAAATGTCAATGTTTTTGATTGCTTCAATGGGAAAACTCACTGCTACCATTGCAGAACTTTTCGTGGAATTTAAACTCGTCACCGATTTCAAAGCGTTGAACATACAAATAACTGATTTCAAACTTGTGAACGACAATCAGTATGCATCCTATACTACACTATTTAATTATAGTTTGAAATTATATTTAATTCGGAATCACATTTTTTAGGACTATGAAACTTCGCTTCTCCGGCAACGTTGAATCTATCTTAATAAACATTGGAACATTATTGGTAATACGCATTGTGAACAATGTTATCCTCAGCATTGTGCAAGGTCCAATCAAGACTCAGATCAATAATGTATTAAATGTAATAAATATTATTTTGGAATCAACGTTAAGTAGCATCCCCGCACTGATGCAAAATAACATATAGATATAAAATCATAATATAAATGCAACCAAATAAATCCTCTATGCTGTTACTTAAACAATTGTCATTACTTATCATAATTTTATCGATGTGCATTCACTAATCCAAAAAGTTATAAATTATTTCAAAAGTTTTGGATCGTTTAAAATAGAAGAGTAAATAAGCATTGATTTTAGAAATTAAGCGCTTAAATATTGATCAAGCAAAACAGAGATACATTTTAATAGAATGCTGTAAGCACAGACACAAAAATCCAGAATGGAAGTAAATCAAGATAATTTAAGCAATAATTATGTCATTTTAGACTCAATTCTTGACAATGCCTTAACTCAATTGGATATAGCAAAAGAAGTTGCAATCGCAGAAAGAAAGCACATGGAGGGTCAAGATTCTGACATTATCCAGAATGCTTATGACACAGCAATAAAAATATTCAAAGAATTGAAAGAAGAAATAAATAATGATGGGACATTAGAATGTTTAGAGCAATTCATTAATGAGAAACAAGAAAAGAAAGAAGAAATTAGAAGAGGTCAAGAGAAATCCAAAAAGACCAAGGAACATTTGAAAATACTAAAAGCTGAAGTTGCGCAAGAAGAGATACAAAATTATCAGGAAGCTCATGCCCTAAACATCCAAGTTGGACACTTAAAAGATCAATACCAAGTAAGTAATGACAGTTAGTAAACTACAAATAAGTAAATTTACATATTTAAGAATGAAATTTGGGAACAAAACATAAAACAGAACTATTCTATAGCATGGCTAGAAGGGAAAAATAATCAATATGAAATACAACTTAAAAATGAAGAAACTATGTTAGAAACACAAATTAAAGAGTTAGAAATTAACTTGGAACAAGAATTCCGCATTCATGATGAATTGGAAGACTTCTACTCGATGAAACTAGGAGAATATATACAAGAACTTGTCTACTGGGTTGATAAGTATGAAAATGATAAAAGTGATTATGACAATAAAATATCAAACATAAAAAGCGCGCATGCAATTTTACTGGAGAAGATGGCAGTAGCTAAAAAACTCGTAAGCATGTCAATAAAATGAAAATATTTTGAATCTACGTTATTTTTTGCAGCATGCTTCTCGCCAAGCTGAAATAGCTGAATATGAAGAAATCAAAGAAAAACAGCGCTTAGAAGAAATCCAGCTTGCTCACTTAAATGCAAACGCTACTAAAATACAAGCCTGGTGGAAAGGTATGATGGTGCGTTGTAAACTAGGCCAATACAAAGTTAAAAAATCTAAAGGCAAAGGGAAAAACAAGAAGAAATAAAAAAATTAATATGAAAATGTACACCAACAGAAACTGCTAAAAATACCTATGATATATAACAACACAATTTTATTGGTAGCAATGCTGCTATTAACAAATTAGAATAACTTAATCCCTCCTCTAATGCACTCATAAACAGCATAATTACAACTTTCCTATCATATCTGTATTATTTAATACCTCATCAATTGGACATAACTTATGGAACATGAAATACCCTTGAATTTGTGCAGGACTCACATGCTTACCACACTGCATTACATTCTCCGCAAATTCCTTTGCTCTACCGCGCGATTCATCACCTTTATAAAATCGTAAGAACATACGCTCTATTTGCGTCTGTGAACACCAGCCGATGTACTCTTTAACGTCAACTCTTCCAGGTCGTATCAACGCACGATCTAATCTAAAATCAGTATCGGAATCTTTAAACTATTCTTCAACATACATAACTTTAAATAAACAAACCTATCAAGGTAATTTGTTGTCATGAAAACAATTCTTGCTTCTGTACTCGCTACACCATCCAAACAATTTAATAAACCACTGAACGTTACTCTATTAAGCCCTTCATATGCCGATTTCTGTTGCACGGTGTCCTCTCTAGACAAGAACGCAGCATCAATATCTTCTAATAAAATTATAGTCTGTTGTGGAGCTACACTAAGAAGATGATTTAATCTATCATCTGTTAAACCTCGTTCTGAAAGGTTGAGAACACAGATTCCAAACTCTAAATCTCCAGCTAGGGCAGTGATGAAAGATGATTTACCACAACCAGGTGGTCCATGTAATAAATACCCTAAAATAACTAAATTATAACACTTGTAAACTATTTAAATCAATTACCTCGTCTATAGGGAATTCCTCGTTCAGTATACCATGTAGGATTTCTTATAAATTCCTTGCAATCTTGCACAATTTTCTCACTAATTCCACAATCTAAAACTACAGATTCAATTGGTCTGCGTTTTCTGGGATGTCCCAATGGTCTCCATTCACTGCCCATCGCGGTATACATCACCGTCTTCCCTTCATGGGCTTTCAAAGCCATTTGACGAGCTGAAATTGTCAATAATGACATTTTATTAAAATGTTCCGGTGTGCCAACGCTATATTTGTTCTTATTATTTGTGTATTACCAATTAATTCTACTCAAGACTATGCAAATTTGGACAGTGTGTCATCTTCACTAGAGTATGAACAAATGAACTGGAATGACATTGTGCAAAGTGAAGATTTTATCATTAATGCATTGGAAAAGTTGAAAAAAGATTTACACATTTCACCAAAAGATACTGAAAATTATACCACATCTCTTACATTAGCTGCACCATCAGTAACTACTACAGCAACACGATCAGGTCCAACTAAGATTAAATCAAGTAAAGCAAAAACGAGAAAAGTATTAGATATTCTATTATACGGCACAAATGAAGAGCTAAAAAATGTAACACGCAGGAAAATTATTAAAGTAATGCCTACGATTGAAAACATCTTAATTCCTCTCGATAAGAAATTAATATTGTGGGAAATTATTAAACAGAACATGACTGCAAAACATTTAAATGCAACTGATCTTCAATATGCAGAGCCACTTTTAAATGTAATACCTGAGAATGACCTATATCAATTGAATCTAACAGATAATGATCTCCTTTATTACTTGGGAACTCACAAGAACTTAACAAGACGCAAAATTGCTATATTAGCATATTCTCTGAAGAACTCACTGGCTTTAAATTCCTCTTTAATGTTGCAAATACCTATGTTAAACTCATTGCGAGGACTTTTATGTGGATACTCAAACTATGACTTATCAAAAATAAACTCATCCGAATTTTGGACAATAAATGACGATGTTTTTAATAACCTATGGGCATGTTCAATTCATCAACTTAATGTTAGTATTACTTATATCCAATAAATTACTACTTCAACATTTATTTTTCCCCAATTCAGACTATATATGAAGTATGCAAAAAAGAGTATGAGGTGGCACATCTAGAATTATGGAATGAGATGATTATTAAGAAGTTAGGATTTCTTCTGCAAGTTGTTCCACCATATGAACTACCAGCACTGGAAAGTAAGCTATTTAAACATATTTCTGATAAAACTTTCATGAAATTGGATGCAAAGCAATTAAAAGAATTAACTCCGGACCAAGTGAAACACTTAACAACAAGCCAAGCCAATATTTATAATGTAAAAAGATAAATACTACTTGTACCTTCTTCTAGAATATTAAAATAAATTGACCTATCCTTTCCAAATGCAGTTAACTGTACTGTTTCCCAGGGAACACCCATGTGTAAATCAAGTGTATGCTGTTCACGGGTTCGTTCAACACGAATCCAAGTAGACTTATATCTGAAACAAAATCTAATATTAAAAAACCATAACAGCAACTCACAAATAACACACAATTCATTGTAATTTCAAATTTATCAATTTGTGCAAGTGTTGTTAATTGTATTTTGCACTGAAAATTCCTTTGCAAGATAAATCAAACAAGTTATCATCAAACATTATGTCCCATTTTGAAAGACCTATGATGATGAGAGGAATGTGTGTGAGTCGAATTAAGAAGCATCTCATGGTTTGCCTGGCTGTTACTTCCACTGTTGGAGTGTTAATGAAATGGCGTGAATACAACCACAGAGCAAAAGCAAAGGAATTTTATAAGAATTATGACATCGTGTGCGAATTTCATGAGATGGCAGACAAAGGCCTATTCCAATCTTGCCCATAAATCACTCACCTAAAGAAATGTGTTCCAATGCTTGGAATAAAATCATATTTTGTTTTTATGTGGCCTGTGTCCTTTTGTTCAAAGCTTGTTTCTACACTCAAATGTTGTGTGCTGCGTGCGCCTTTTTGCGTCATCCAATGCAGAAGCCATTGATATGATTTATCTCTGCAGGGCACTTCAAGAGTTATCATGTAATGTCTTCGAAAAAGTATGAGACCTCCTTGGAAACTTTTTCTGAGTATTGCAGCACCAGCTCCTACACCAAACAATCCGAAACCCGCCCCGAAGTAAGGATTTTCACTGAGTGTTGATACATAATCCATAAAAGTCATGTTTACCTAGAAAAGGTACTTTTGCTAAACACGATAATCTCCTGCAAAGACTACGGCTACAAGCCTCTCTAAATGTAAACATTTTACAAGTAAACTTCCAGGTTATGTTTATGTTTCGCACATTGCAATTTAAAAAAAAACATGTAAATAAAATGTAGAAATTGCTATGTATACAAAAGGCCCTCAAAATATATTTTTTTATTATAGTCGGGGCGTAAGTGATTTGAAAATTAAGTAAACTGCTGCAAACTCTTAAAAGTTGCATCGGCCGGGAATCGAACCCGGGCCGCCCGCGTGGCAGGCGAGCATTCTACCACTGAACCACCGATGCCACGACCTTACAGGCTATCCTTCTCATAATCACGTAAACAAGTACCTTATTAATGAGAAGGAGAAAAATTGGTTTTCATTTGTTTCAAACTACAGAGACTATAGCGTTCATTGTATGAACACACATTTCAACGATTTAGGCGTTCAATAAAAGTAAGTAATTTCGTGTTACGTTGAGTGTACAAAATACGCAACACTAATTATTAATAATAGCTTTTCATCACTGGAGAAGGTCATTTAGCAACATGTCGCAATCGAGTTATTTTAAAGTTGCAAAGAATTATTCAACGAATACCTCATCATTCGGTACAAGAAAAGTAAAGAAATGGATAGAAAGTTTACACTCTGTAGCAATAACAAGCAACGATCTCGCATTCGTTAATGAAAAAGATGATTATTATGAAGAAATGGATTGGGATGATACCGGTAGTGTTATTTCCAATTCCCGAGATAATAGATCTTTTTCTAGAGAAAGCAGTAATGCTGGGACTCCCATTAAAAGCTCAAGCAAACATAGAAATGCAACGCAAAATGTACCAAACATAAGGATGCCAGATTATTTTGCCCGTCCATTTACTCCGAAACCTCCAAAATCACACAAAATTCAAACAAGTAAGAAGCACAATTTGACTACAACCAGTCCTGAAAACGATTCAAAGAACTTATATGAGATATGCCCATCAAGAAACAAAGATTTAAATCAATCTTTTGATATATTTAATAATAGTATGACAAGCTCTGGTTTTGAAGAAAGTGATATAAATTCATCCTTCCAAAATATTAATTCATACCTCCATGATATAATGTCTTACTGTGCCAGTTTGGATGGATCGCAAAGAAGTGAACAGATCAATATGTCGGCCAAAACCGACGAAATAAATAATTTAAATACGGCAGATTCACAGTCATCTGAATTACCAAAATTGCCTTACAATGAAAATTCTATAGATTTGATAATGGCATATAACGATCCATTGATGTTCGCAATAAATGTTCATAACGAAAACGTTAGTTATAACATTGAAGAGAGTTTTGATGAATACATGGACAGTCAAATCTATGAATCCCAACAGGATTTATCAGTTCATGTTACTCACAACATTAACTATACTATCGACAAAGACTTGCCAAAACATGAAAGGTTGCTACAAGAAGACCTTAATACAATAACCAAAACTCACGACTTTTCAAGATCAGTAGAATTTGCACGAACTTCAACGGAAATGAATAAAGCCACAATGCTTTTTCGAATTAGCAAGATTTTTGCTCATATTTATGAGAATTATGTGAATGGAAAGAAAATGCGAATTGAATACCCAAGAGTAGATTGGAAAAATACAACATATAATAACATATTGTTATTAAAAAGCAGAGTTGGTAGCAAGGCGGTATCAGTTTTGCAAGGGAGGGTCAAGATTGTTTTATATTTACTTCGCAAAATCCAAAGTCTTCTAATAATGAAGACTAAATTAACTCAGAGATCAATTTACTATCAATTAAAATCAATTCTGGGCGATAGAAAATTGACCCAAAGTCAAGTTAGTGGTGCACTTCAAATAGTGTCAAACATGTTAGAAGCACCTTTGTGGCACTTAAACGTGATGACTACTAGTAAAGGATTAGTATATGGCGACCTAATTTTATCAATCGGCTCTACGAATATAAAATGTAACGCACAAAATGGTACAATAATACCTAATGACTTGACTCATCTGCAAGAAGTTAAAACCTCTGCTTATTTCATTCTCATTGTGGAGAAAGACACAATTTTCCAGAAACTACTAACAGATAATCTTAATAATAAATTATCACGCAACTTCATTTTGGTAACTGTATGTGAATTCAAATTAGAATCTTTTAACTGTTTATGTATACTTCTTGGCCTTGTGTAGGGTAAAGGATATCCAGACTCAAATACAAGATACTTCTTAAACATTCTTTGGCGATTGTTGGAAATCCCAATGTTTATGGTTGTAGATGCAGATGCTTACGGAATCGATATATTTCTGACATACAGATTTGGAAGTTTGGTAAGTAATATACACTCAAAGCGACACCGACATTAGTATTTTATGTTCACAGTCGATGTGCTATATAAATGAGGAGTTAGCCTTGCCAAAACTTAAGTGGTTTGGTGTCTTGCCCTCTGAGATTAGAGACCATGCAGTCTCAACACTGCCTTTGCTAGCCAATGATAGGAAACGGTTAGGCGCAATGTTAAAAAGACCGTATTTCCAGAACAGGCAAAACAGAGAAATCCGAGAGGAAATTGAAACTCTACTAAGAAACAAGACTAAATGTGAAATTGAAGGAGTTTTCAAAAGTAACATGTATTTCGTTAACAACTATTTGCCTTCAAAAATCTATAAGCGTTCATTTCTTTAACTAGTTTATTTGGTTTTATTTTTTTATAGAAGCTTCATTGTTTATGATACCATGTCATTTAATTTTATAAGTATTATACCACACTTCAAACCTCAACATTACAGCAAAATCATTTGTAATATTAGTCCTGTTATAACAACAAAACATAAACTTGCAAAACGATTTGCAAAAAAACGTGTGGTACTGCAGTCAATAATTGAAAGTAAGAAAATAAATTGTACACTTAAAATAAAACTAATTGTCCTGTGCTTGTTTCTTAGACTTTGGGCTGTCCCTGTTGAAATTACCTTTCCTCTTCTTACCTCCAAAAGATTTAGGTTTGCTCTTGTGGTTCCTGTTGTTTCTTTCCAACTTCCATGCCACATAGTAATCCTTCTCCTCTTCATCAGTGGTAAGTGCAGCTTTGAACTCAAAATCTCCCACCTTAAAAGTGCCGTCAGTCAACTTACTCAAAAAGGTCTCGCCTTGATTCTCCTCGCGGAATCGTAAATAACCCTCAGTTTTCCCTGACTTGAAGTCAACATGAGCAACTTCCATATCTGCTACTGCCTTTACTTTAGCTTTGATATCATTCCAATTTAATCGCTCTGCAATTGTGCTTCCTGTCAACTTAACAACAGTTTTCTTGGAGTAATCCAATTTGGCTGCATCTTCAGCTGCTTTAGCTATCTTTTTGTTCTTCTTATTTTTGCGCTCCTCAAATTCAGCCTTCTTTTCAGCAATGAAAGCTTCTTGTGACATTTTTTGTAGAGCATGATCCTTGAATTTCACTGAAGCAAGTTCAAGAAACTTTTTGCAATCATCCTCATTCTTGAAGATAGCATTTATAGACCCTTTGAATTTGTTTGAGTTTGTAGCTTTGTCCTTGTAGAACCTCATGTGTATAGAGTCAATGGTGCCATGTGTTGACATAAACTCCTTAATGTTCTCAAAAGTTTCATCATGGGAGAATCCTTTTACATAAGCTACACAAACATTCAGTTATCACAAACAAGGCCTGTAATATATGATGAACTTTACCTTGTCTTGGTAGAAGAACAGCATCAAGCTCTTCAAGGGTAAGATTGGGAAGAGGATGTTCTGTCGATCTACGAAGTTTTTCTTTATCCTCGCTTACTTCAAGAAGATTTGTTGTAGATTTTCCGACTGCATCAGCGATAGCAGTCTTATCTTTTGATAAATCGGCGAGGCGCTTAAAGGTTAGAAGCACATCCAACGGTACCCAACCACCATCGTTTTTCTCAATTGTTTCCTTTAAAAACTTGTCGCGCGGTAGATTAATGTCACCAAAGTAATATTCCAGTTGATTAACGATTTGTTGCTCCAAATCGTTTGCCATTTTTCAAAGATTTTACGAAACACGTGGATTCAATTGAAAATCCAGACACAAGGACCTACGAGGTTAAAACGTTGCAAACTCCCAAGGAAACGCAAGACGCAATACAGGATGCCGCAAGCCCGCAAGTTGTCGCAGTAATAAATATACGCATGCGTAAAAAACGTTCGTGTTTGTTCGGTTTCAGGTTTTAAATTAACTTTGACATTTTTCATTTTCATGGATTGTCAAATTTATTTTAACGGATGATAGATTTACGGCGCTTCCAGCTGCAGTTTTACAAATTATTTCCCATATTTCGTTGATTAAGAAGAAAACAATGGATATTTCATTATCAAACATGACTAAAGACGATGTCATGAACGAAATAAGAAAAATAAAGGAAAATATTGCAAATAATCAACAAGCAATAGAAAGACAAAAGCAACAGGTTTATGAGGCAAAAAATATACAATCAAAACGTGCCATACAGAATCAAGAACAAATTAGAGAAATTGAGCATTCCAGAGCAAAATCTTCGGAAAACTTAAATATCCTAAAAAGGCAACATGCTACAGCAATGGGAGAAGTAAACAAAATACAAAGATTATATGCAGAACAAAGCCAGGAACAAGAATCTGAATTACTAGAAAACCAAACATGCTTGAAGAGGCATCAAGAGGAATTAGAGCAGCTTGAAATAGACAAAATAACATCTAATGTATCTATGCATGATGATGCCAAATCTAAAGAAATGCTGAAGGCATTGCAGGAATTACAAACACAATTTACTGATTTACAGGAATTATGTTCTGAACAAATTGTGAAAACCAACCTTTTACAGACCAAGTTTAATGTATTCTTTATGCTAAATTTATTTGTCCACAAATATTGTGTTAATATTATGATTTCAGGCAAAAACTATTCAAGTTAAAACATTACAAGATACATGTAACTGGAATAAAACTGAAATTGAAGAAGCAAACACACAAAAAGACACCTTAGAATGTGATTTAATTGTATTGCAAGGAGAAGCACATGGATTAGGTCTTCAAGAAGAAATATCTGATAAACCAATGTCACTTTTTGATGAAGTTAATGTAAATCGAACCATAGTACAGGATTCTTGTGTTAATATGAGTAAAGTATATGAAGACATGAAGAAGAAAAGGAATGATTTATTCAGACAATTGACAAGTTTGCATAGTAAAAAGGCATTATTGAAATTCAAGTGCACAGAGAGCAAAGATGCTGCCTATTTTGATAAGTTTGTTGTTGACTATACATATGCAAACCTTATTTCAACTTTGAAATATCTGAATGAACAATTGAAATATTTAGGTGATGAGAGAGATTTATTAATGAAGAAGCCAATTGATCTAAGAGAGACTGAAATATTTTTCAAAGTGTTTAATAGAATGGAGTAAGTTACCTAAAGTATAAACAAAATAATTTACACAATGTTTGTTCTTGTAGGAATAAATGTTCTGAATTGGATGCTAAGTTTATGAAAACCAGACATACAAAACTGAATACCCAATATAAAATTACTTATAACATGGAATTAATTGAAGTACTGAATAAAAAAATTGTTGACGAGCGGAAGTCGAATGATGATTTGATAGCTGTTATTGAAATTGCTGATAAGTGGGAGATTGGCAATGCTTTAGTTTGCATTTGTAATTTAAAATAGATTTTTGTTATTTGTTGATGTAAAAAGGTGCAGTTTCAATAAATGGATTGGGGAATTTTCTTTTAATGCGAACTTGATTTCAAAATCGTAAAAAGCTCTCCAAGGCCATCTGCGACAAGCCAGTTGCTTGACGGAGTAACTGATTGGTTCGATTCGATTTGCTCGTATTATTTTCGCATTGTTTTGGTTTATTTCTTGTGTACACCTGTCAATTGCACTGACAGATATGTATAGTGTCACGTTCGTTATTGCGCCTTTTTATATTATAATGACTCATGGTCATATAACGCCGTGCGGGCCCGGGCACTAAGATAATTCAACATAGTTAATCTAGTTAATTGTTGCAAAAATGAACCATTTTCACAGGTTTGATTAAAATTACATCTGCGACACGTAACATCCGTCGAGTGCACAAATGTGAACGGTAAATATCAATCACAACAGATATAATGGAAATAAAACTAAACAAAAGCTATGGAATCCTCACCAAGAACGAACTGCTCACGGAGAGTTCTAAGGGAATTAACAAACGCACGGCATTGCTGGGACAAATCGTGAAGATTGAGTGTGTGTTAGAAAACAAGGATTATTGCAGTGTCCGATTCCTCAAGGATGTTGATACATGGGAGAGTACTGCATTTACATGCCCACTACAATCAGTGGAGAGTGTTGATGAACGTTTTTGGACCTTTTTGGCCGCTGTGACTTCTCCTAAGGAAAGGGTGAAATTGGCTTCAAATAAACAGAGAGTTAACAAATTATTGCAAATTACTACAGATGTTGTGGTTGGCTTTAATGGGAATGAAGTGTACTTAGGCACTGTTAAATTTATTGGGAATGTTAAAGGCATGGGCAAGTGTTTTGGCATTCAGCTACATGTAAGTTAGTCAACTCAGCCTTACCAAGAAACAGGTGTTGATGTTTTCACTTTTTGTTGTAGGATAAAAAGAGTAGTAATTCCTGTGATGGCTCCTGTGCTGGCATTCAATACTTTCATTGTCTTCCTGGCCATGGAGTGTTTACAACTGCTGAGAAAATAATCCCCTACACCTATGCCTCATCATATTCTGCGAATGAGGATAATAATGAACCAGTTACAAAAATAGAAGATGCAATTGATGACTATGAATCAATGGTACAGAAAAATATTGCTAGAATATCAATGCACAATAAGGACATAGAGCCAAGCACTAGTGCAAACTCACAAAACTCTCAGAATGGAACACTCAACAATCAAAATGGAAAAGTCAAAGGCAATATAAAGTCATCACCTAGTCTACAAACCATGATGAACGAGAACTCGGTGAATACGAATAACGATTTTGATCAGAACAGCATGCTTCAATCTGACAATATTTACCTTTTGGAGAAAGCCCGTCATGCAAATAACAAACGACCAATTGATTTAATAGAAACTATTGGTGGTTGGACCTCAAACACTAACATGAACTCCACCTCCCCAAACGATAAAGATTACAAACGGTATTTCAATGCGATTGATGGACATGGTCCTAATACACTAAGCATAAACGGCCGTAATGGAAAAATTAAGAATGTTAACTCTTTAAATCTTAATGGCAGCAAAACAATGCCTCTGAGAAAGTTGAAAAACTTAAGCGGAGGCAGTGACAAAGTGAAACAGGCGAATAGCAAATTCTACGTCGACGATCACGGTAAGACAAACTTAATTTTAAACTTTATTGAACGTCGGCGCGCGTGCAGACACGTGAGCGGCGGTGGTGGTCAGCGGCATATTTATAATTATAGCCGCAGCTATATTTAAAATTAACAGCAGCGCGTTTTCATTTGCTTTCGTTTTTCGCGTTGCGAGAAGTCGCGCGAAAGCGTGCGGCTTGGCAAAGGGAAAATGTCGCACAAAAACATCAACGATCTTAAATTATTAATCAATCATCAGCATAATAGTGAGCCGTATTCGAATGGCAGCTTTATGCTCGAGAAACCCTCATATTACAACAACGTCGATGAAATTTCTGCCGCCATTCAATCACCACAGAAATATCATAGTTCTTTGAGAAAGCCGGAAATGCCGCGATTTGTGCCAGTAGCGTATAATGATGTTCCATTTAATGACGAAGCCTACGAAAATGCCAATTCGATCCCTCTATCAATTGATATAAAAGACGTCGACGTGGATCGGTGCAGTGAATATGATAATTTACCGTTGTTTGTTATAGAATTGAATGAGCGATTAGAGCGTGGAAGGAAACCAATTGCATCTACGTCCACAGCTCAAGAGGATGTCCACTTTGCAGAGCCCCTGCAAAGTGAAACAAATGATTTACAAGTCGGGTCGATGGTAGAAGTATTGAATGATGTATCTGAAGAACCTTTGTATGGAGTAGTCCGGTGGATGGGCAAAGAAGAAGGGTCCAACTTTGTTGTAGCTTGTGTAGAATTAGAAGATGAACCTGTGAATCTACCATTGACACTCTCTGATGGCACCTATAAGGGCAGAAAGTTGGTAGATTGTACTGGAGATCGTGTTCTCTTTGTTCCCATAACACAGTGTCACAAGGATTCACGGTTTCAAGATGGCATTCCAACTCCTGTGCACAATGCTTCAGAGAAAACATTCGGAAAAGTAAGTTTTGCTGCATCCTTTCCTCAATCAATCAAATTTAATTCTGTTTTACTTTCTAGGACTGTCCTGTTATACCTGGTGCTGTTCCTCCATTAATAATGAAAACAGAAGAAGATGTCGAAGCAGTCTGCGGACAGTTTCGCGGCATTCAAGGCCTCAACAATTCCTGCTACCTTGACGCTACTCTTTTTGCAATGTTTACTTACACGGCTGTGTTTGACAACCTGCTGTTTCGACCTAGAGAAGCCAAAGATATACCAGAATATGAAGAAGTACAAAGGGTACTACGTGAGGAGATTGTAAACCCCTTGAGGAAGAATTTATTCGTGCGTGCTGATAGAGTGATGAATCTTAGGCAGCTACTCAATCGTCTTAGTTCGGTTTCTGGACTGATGAGTGAAGAAAAAGATCCAGAGGAATTTTTGAATTCACTTCTCGCGCAGATTTTGAAGGCTGATCCTTTCTTGAAGTTGAATTCTGGACATGATGCGTATTATTATCAGTTATTTGTGGAGAAAGATGACGAGTTAAAACTACCTACAGTGCAGCAGTTATTTGAGCAGAGTTTCCTCACGAGTAATATTAAATTAAGGGAAGTTCCTGCTTGTTTAATTATACAAATGCCGAGATTTGGGAAAAGTTATAAGATGTACCCCAGGATTTTACCATCACAATTGTTGGATGTCACAGATATCATCGATAATTGTAAGTAATAAAATACTTTTCGAGATATGCTATTAATCATTATGTTTCAGCACCACGGCAGTGCACTGTCTGTGGAAAACTTGCGGAGTGGGAATGTCGTGACTGTTTTGGAGAATGCGGTGAAGGCCTGGAATGCACAGCATTCTGCAGCCCATGCCTAGAAATGCTCCACAAGCACGTTCGAAAGAGTCACAAAGCAACCCGGCTTGAAGTACCATCCGACTTTGCGATTATTTCCGATCACTGTCTACCTCCACGGTTATACATGGAACTGTTTGCTGTTATCTGCATTGAAACATCGCATTATGTGGCATTTGTTAAATGTGGCGCTGGTCATGAAGCGCCTTGGTGCTTTTTTGATTCCATGGCAGATCGCAAAGGTAAAATAATAATTAAACAATGTGACATACTGCAGCAAATTGTTTTAGGTGAATTGAATGGTTATAACATCCCCGAGATGGTAGCTTGCCCGGATGTCTCCAAATGGCTTTCAGATGAACAATCCTGTCGTGAATTACACGATAATTCAGTTCTGGATCGACATTTGCCCGAACACGCGCGGCGTCTTTTGTGCGACGCTTACATATGCATGTACCAAAGTTCCGACGTCATGATGTACAACTAACATGGTTTACTCATGACCTAACAATAGGGATAAATACTGGCTTCATTATGTTCTGATTCGCCAGGCGAAAGTTATTAAAATTAAGTTCTAAGGCAATATTTGAAGATCTATATACTTATGATTTGAAGCTATCAAATCTAGAAAATCTGTTGATCATTTCAACAATTGCGTTGACTGACCCCACTAAATCTAATAAAACTAGCAAAGCTGTTGAATCGTTTTGACAAACTGTTGGATATTGAAGTATTATATCAGCGCGCGAGCGCAAGAACTAACAAAATTATTTATTACCCTAACTGACTTATTAATGAAAAATATTAAGTTTACAAGTATTTAAAATGTTTATTTGTGATTAGTTCTGAATTCTAAATACTTATTAATTAAATCACAATTTAACTGACACTGGAACCTTGTTGTCCGAAATAAATAAATTACTATGTTAAGCTAATGAATAAGAAAGGTAATGATGTGCAACACTACGGCGGAAGAGCGAAGTAATTTAGAAAAACGCTTCACCCTCACATTAATGTTATTTTTTCTAGAATAAGAAATTTGCATTTTCAGTGTGCTGATGCTTAATATTATAATAGGCGATTGCTGTAATTGTTACTGTTAGCAAGACAAGATATTTATTTCGATTTTTTTTGTTGCGATTCAGCAAAAAAACTTTATTTAACGTTTATATTTTGTGTTATTAGCATTGTAGCGAACTAAGTTAAATTTTTTAAGGTACACAATGTTACGTTACTTAATCTGAGATATACGCTATTACAGTAATTGATGAATTGGATAAAGATAAAACAAATCGAAAAATAGAATTTATTCTTGGATATTTTTTTATCTCATATGCTTGCTTTTGTTTCGTTCCCGCATTCCTCCAAACAGCGCAGCGAACAGGCAAGTATAATTTAATAACAACCTGCTTCAGCATGTTAACACATCCTTTATGATATTCGTTCATCCAGTCAATTCTGTGCCATGAGATCAAGCCTACTTTATTTTTAAATCTCTTACCGAACTTCATCGACGCTTTAAAATTAAGCGCTGTGCATTAACACTACTTTTGGGGGTATAAACAGTAAGTCGTGATGAAATTACTTAAACGTTGAACACTATAATCCCAAGAAAACACTTGATTACACGCATGTCACGCTCCGGACTGTGATTGATTTTTTTACAACTGCTTGAAACAAATGTAGCGTATTGCAAAAACAATCAACTATCGATTTTCGCATCCCTATCGAACGAAGTAATACGTGTAGTCAAGTATTATATTCGGTATTTCAAAGTATTCCTAAAATACATTTCATTACATCAGTGCTAAAATGTACGTACATTATAAAAATAATGCTTTTATCGGGATTTCCTCTTATCGCGCCCGACGAGAGTATATAATCATTGAACATAAACAATATAAGATAAGAATCGATGCTTGATTAACACGAATATTAATGGAAACAATTCTCAAGTATCTAATTACTAATATTCAATATTATAGTTTTTGTTATTTATATCACACAAAAACGAGAACAAGTATTTTGAATTCTTAAGAATACGGCGTAAATTTGTAATTTTACTCTCAAGTTTCACGCAATGGATGAATGTTGGGTTGTATCAGTTCAGGACAGGGAAAAACATATTAATGCCTAACTGACGTTCTTGTCGATTCATATTTTGGTTTCTTGCTTCATGATAATTCTCATTGGCAGATGTTTAACTTGTCGATGGTTGTTTATACTTACTACAGTAATGGTTTTCCTTTCTACTCATTCTGATATTTTTGCATTCTTCTCATTGTCTTCTAATACATCTTAAATCTGGAGTTAAGATGGTAAAATATAGTTGCTTTTGTTAACACAACATTGCTTACTCTGCAAAATCTTCGTCATCCATGGCAAAATCACTTCCAAAGCCAGAATCCACTGCGTAAATGGGACTAAAACGGATAAACCAATGAGCACACAATTAAAATACATAATACATAACAAGGTCAAATGATGACGCGCTTTCTCTTTATGGTACCCTCTTAAACAAGTTTTTGTATCTGCATAAGTCACGATGACTGTTCAACAATATGTTGAATATTCCAATGTCCACTTACTTAATAGCCCTGCAAGTGAAGAATACAATGCGCTTAAGCCGCTTGTTATAAAAGAAGTAATTGAAACTCCACAAGCAGCCGTCCTCGCCATAAGGATCTGAACCAAGGTCAGGGTTGTACGAATAAATATCGCACTCGTTCAGCTCGATTTCGTCCTCGACCGCGGCCCACAGCTGTTGGTTGAGGTGCTTATAATGCTCGCGCGCTGTGGTTGTTAAATTAGTGTCAATTGCAGACAGGACCCATTTAAGAGATGGTTCCTTGGAGAATTCATGGCTCTGCAAATGTTGATATCACATAAGATAGTTCGTAAGCATTTGCCTGAATTTTACCTTCACGTCCATAAAGTCGTAATCGGGAAAAGCAGAATTCAACGTCGCAATTAAATAGAACAAAGTCTTACGACTAATGGTATCACATAGTGGACCATCCTCATCACCTGAGATGCTCCTACTGTATGTAGACCTACCAGGCGATACACCCTGCGGCGGACTGAGCGCCTGCAAATCATTGGGATGCACTCCCTCGGCGTTAAAACGCTTGTACATCGCTTTGTCTCCGCCAGCCATTTTGCAAGAGTAGCTCTCAATGCGGCCAACAATTTTTGAATCGCCGGTTTCGATACACAACGCATTGTTGATCGCCTCAAAAGTAGTGCTCTCCAAGAGTTTCATGTTGCTTGTTTTGTGCAAAGATCCTGAGGAATTCTTTCACTATACAATACCTCTTGTTACCAAGTTAATAACTTTAGTTAATCCAGAATTAATTGCTTGAAGTCTTATATTGAATAGGCGGCTTGGAAACAACACCGCACAGTAAAGTTTTTGAACATAGCAGTGGGGTGTATGAAGATGCCTTTTCTCTTTGAGTGCTGCAAGCTGATGGCCGTCGTCGTGGGTACGAGAGTGCGCTTCACCGATTTCTTGCTGAGGAGATGATTTGGGCACATTACAGATCTTTGAAGGGTTGAGTCGTGCACTAGGTTGTTATTGTCTTTTACTCTAAGTCAGTCTTTTTCACTTCCAATCAGACCTATAAGATGAAATGAGAGTGCATTAGTAATCAACAATGCATTGTTTGGTTAAAAATTTAACTTGATATCATTTGCCTCCGATCGATAAATATATTTATAAAGGGCTAGTACTACTACATAGTTATCATCTGCATCAAGGAGAAATCAATTTCCATCAAACAAAAATAAATAAGCAATTTGACTAAGTAAATAAACTCCAGTCTATTGCATTACTTCTGAAAGTCTTCACTTATCAATGCGACAACCATATTTAACAACAATTACAACACTCAACTAGCGATGGGACACGAATTAATGGTTGAAAACAAGTCTAAAAATAATTACCGAAGCCGTAGCTTCGCCTCAATCCTGTTCCCCGTTACACACGACGATTCCAATGCGTACCGATGATCGGCAGATGTTTGTACACAAAAATGGACGCAGCCAAACAAAGGACGCTGGAAGGCTCTGCGGCAGGCAGAAACCGGACGCAAAAGGCACAACTCACAACTCGATTCGTCAGTGTTCCGAATACTCCGTGGAATAAGACATGATTTTACACTTGTAGAAATACCAATTAATCGTACAGCACTATTTTCCAACGTATATTTTCTTTGGCGGTGGGTTTTTTCCAGGTCAACGCTAATTAAGATCACGTAACATTCAAAACTGCATCATCTGTAACTAGCAGGGAGTCGCGAATATAACTGACTGACCCGCCGAGCGAACACACGAACGAACTCGAACCTTAACATCGTGCGCGGTTGCCAAGTTACAACTTCGGGTGATATTCAAAATGCAACTTTTGCAATCCTTGCCAAACAGTAGTAACCGTAATAACGTAGAACGGTTATTTAAAGAATAGCACCCAGGTTGCTACTGTATAAAACTGTTGCTGAGACGGAGGTTGCAATATATTCATTACATCTTGCTTTTGCATCTTGATTCTTGCTTTTCCTTTGCTTGCCAGAGATTGAAGCACGGTGAACTCATTCAAAAATATAGTTCGTAAAGAAAAGATTTACATTGAATGTGATACGTTGAAATCCGTTACAATAGCAGTATCATTGAGAATTGCATTAATTGCTTGTTTTTTCACTTTAGTATTTAGAACACTGAATTGTTTACTGTTCAAGAGTGTGATGAAATCATCACCGTTACAATCAACAAACTGACGATCAACTCAACTATAAAACATCAAGAAAACAAGTTAGTTAATATGCTGAATTTATTTCATTGTGAACATATTTTCGTAATAAAGTTTTATACGCTTTACCAGTTTTACTTTTTACCATCAATGCCTAACAAGTACCTTGAAAACTTGCAAAAGTAGAACTTTCTATTCTGTTTCCTACAACTCGTAGTGTCATGGGCTCGCCCACATTCGTTAAGTAAGTCAACATTTTGCACGACGTTGCTATGGTATCGATAACTAGGTGCTATTAAAGTGCGCATGAAATAGAATGAATCTCGACGTTTGTTTATTATTTCGTCGATTTTTATGGCGGTTGTGGTAGGCGCGCGCGATAACAAAACTTGGCAAAGTGCAATTTCGCTGCGATTTCAAAGTGCGCGAAACGTGACTTCGCAACTATAGAGTTACAACAATGATGAACACAGCTGTGTGCCATTATCATAAAGTATAAATAAATTAAAATGTTCGCAACGCGTTAGTGCTTGCGCATAATTTGCCTACCAAGCATCTAGGAAGTTGATGGCAAATTGGAAGGAAGTTGTATCAATTCAAGTATCAATACTTAATGTTTATTGTGCAATTGTTCTTCAAGAATTTCTTGAGATATTTATAGCAGTAATGCGTAAATATTACTTATCTGCGTGTGATGTTTACATACTTGGTTCAATAATTTACTCTAATCGTTTTATGTTTATATTAATTGCCTTCAATTTGTTTAGTTCAATTGGTCTTATTTATTCCCACATGTTTTATTAAATTTGTATATTCGCATGTAAAAAGTTCCAATTTGGACTTTTAAAGTCCACCCGGTAACAATCTACTTGGATGCGTCAATTCCCTGGAATGCGGAAGTCGCGGTTAATTCCCTCGCGACCTTGTCTAATCTCTCGCTAATTATCTACAAAATTCCCTTTGTAAAGGAACCGTAAGAATCACAATTATAATGGGAAATTTTTTAAAATTGGGCTAAATATGCATTAATCACAGCGATTTCAACGAGAATGTTGATGTATAGATTAAAAGTGCATTATCAATGCTAAAGATACTAAAAGTAAGTTTGAATGAATTCTAGATGTTCCACTAGATGATTTAGGATATTGCAAGCCTCTGAGTAAAACTGAAAGGTAAACTAAATTTTGATGATAATGGAACACTCGGCAGGTGTGGGCGGCCTCTACACTGGCGGCAGATAAACACATTTCAATAGCTGGATAAAATCTATTACAGATTTTTTATGTTTTGCAGATGTCTCCAGTTTTGAAGATTTCATCCATTTCGTAGATTTCTAGAAGCTTGAAAAATTTAATTACTGCTGGCAGGTGAACTAGAGGTCTGCACCTCAGACCGTGTCACCGTCACATTTATTTCCTTTCCTCTAATAGCATTGGAAAGTGACATGTTGAATGGAACATTACGATTCTGCATTATTAAATTTAAAATATTAATTAAAGAGATGATTGGACTGAATTCAGCAATAAAAATATTCGCATAATACTCAGGAAGAATCAAAAATACATTGTACATATCTTTCATTTGTATATTGTAGGTTCAAAAGTATGTTTATGTATCTAATTATTTCATTTCTGAACGCCCTAAAATTTAATCTGTAGAATGTATTGAAAACACTAAAATGTTTTGTGTTGTGAAGATATTTTTATACTATGTACGTTATTACAGGATGCGCATAGATTATTTTATTTTCAAATGGAAAAACTCACTTGTTATCTCTCTTAATTTGGAATTTTCCGTTTCAATTTTGAAGCAACGCAGTCCTCTTAAAGCTGTTGATTTTCTCCGTAACTTGTTTTTATTTGAACGTTATTTATAACTAGCATTGCGCACTAGCTTGTTAGATCTTAGATACAATTTGACCAGTTTTCGACGCAATGATATTCTCTGCTAGAGTAGAATTAAGCATTTTGTGCCACTTGAGCCTCGCACGATGCACTTGAAGCACGCGCAACACACAAGTTCAACCGCCGGCATTTGGAGGAAATGCGATTCCAAAAGGAAGAAGAAAATGGGAGGAAGAATATTTACGTGGAACGCGCACGAAATGCTGAAAAGCCAAGCAAAGATCAACGAAAGGAAAGCGAGCATTAGCCGGGCGGGCACGAATTGACTGAGGACTAAATTTAAACCAAAGGTGCTCTCGGCTCGCGAGGAAGCTTTTTGTGTGGTGAACAAGTGCCATACAGTACTACAACTTCGACGACACGGCGTCCACTCTCAGGACGACCACGCGGACGGGTAAAAAATGCCGGACAAGAACCTACAATACTCAGTAAATTAAATTAAAGTACCAACACTCTGTGATGTTTCCTTTTTCCCTTAAGTTAAACTGCGTTCAACAGCATGGAGATTAGAAAGCCTCAAAGGAAACTAAATTACGTGAGTATTCAATACAAAACTGCCCACAACTGAGATCTGACATCTTCACCACTTTGCCTCTGTGGTATTTATAGTGTTTTCGTCCCAAATCTGCGCATCTTAATAAGGAATGACATCACTCAGCATATACGAGCACGAAAAGTTGCTGAAAATTATCGTTTGAAAATGGTTCCTGCCTCGTGGACACACTGATCACGTGAATCACATTTGGGCATAATATGAATGACCACCGCGACCTCGTCGTCGGCGTCATCACAGCAACGAGACAAAGTCCTGGCAGTGCGCCAACCGCGAGCGCATCTGGTGCGCCAAGAAGCGCCGCAAACGACAGTAATCGCCACAGCTCGACACCCGCGACGCCGACGCCTCACCAAACAACGCAATCTGGTGACACATCTTCTGCATCCACACCGAACACTAAGCGCAACAGTGGGATCTTCTCCTTTCTGAAATGGTTTCGTTCGACGTCCAAGGAGTCTGTGGCGTCGTCACGTGATTCACCAACATCCAGCTTGGGAAGTATCCCATTTGGAGGAAGCAACTCCAGCTTAAACAGTACAGGGACGGCTGCAAGTTTCAATTTTATCCCGCCTACTGCCTATACCCCAAAGACAAGCGATCGTTGTATTCAGCCAGGACCAGAAACAGACACCTACAAAGCTAGATTGAAACAAAGAGACAAAGTCCGCGAGAAAGACAAAAATATTACATTACGAAAGAAGTATAACTTGTTCTTCCACAGAGATAAAAATACCAAGCAAAAAGGAAAACCTCGAGATCCTTCAGAGGAAGCGCGGGGTGAACAAAATCAGAAGGAGGATAACACCAAAAGCCTCCCACTAATGACGAAGAATAAAATAAGCGACGATGACCGAGGACATCGGCGTACAAACAGTGATTCTTCGAAAAACCGCAAAGCTGGTGCGTATTTACACGTAAAAGGAAAACGAAAAGCACCTCCACCACCAAAAAACGAGCCAAAGGAAAGCAGTCTAAGCCTTAGGCGGAAAAAACGTTTGGCTCCTGCTCCCCCTGCTGCACCTTCGGCAGAAAAAGTCATCAACGCACTTATCATAACTTCACCTGTCGAAACCAAAATGAACGCACAACAAAATGGCGGCACCCATGCTTTTCAGTATGCTGACGTAGACGTGATACAAAACGACTGCTTAAAACTAGACCATGGCGTTTTAAAGCCCACAAGAGACCAACCGGCATTGAAACCACAAAAGAGTCCATTGTTGGGAGCAACAGCTGGTTTTCCGGGTGGAGCAATGAAGAGTGAGATTCCAGTTTCGCCAAAACCATGGTACAAACGAGCTACGAGCAGTCAAAGCAAACAAAAACGCGAGAGTAAATACGAAGTAGTAAATCCACCGTTTCTTGTCGAAAATAACAATCATAAAAATTTTAAACTTGATAAGATCGACGATAAGCGAAAGTCTAATATTATGTTTTTGACTAATATCAGCGAATTGGATAGGGAAGCGAGTGAGATCATCAGAAATCAGACTTCTAAACAGAAGCAGACGGATTTCAATAAGGATTATGAATTACCGGAAATGCCTGAGTTTATGAAATCTAAAGTCCACGAAGAAAGCATTGACGTGCAGCAAGCACCAACCAAACGGAAATCCGCTAAAGATTTAATTGCCAAGTTTAATGCCATTACCAGTGTCACAAAGGTGACGGTAAATTCTGCGTTTTTCAATCCATCAAGCGATAAAAACTACTTTGGGAAGAAAAAGGACGTTAAGGATAACAAAAAAAATGGCTTGATCTCATCGGGTGGCAGTGGGCCTGCACCTCTAATGAAAAGTGAGACAACATCATGTGTTTTGCCAACTCCAAGCAAATTACCAACACCTAAATTAGAAAGAAAGGTGGAGAAAAAAAGTTGGATGTGTCCAAAATGTAACTTGGAAAATGATTACTGGCGTATTATTTGTCATGTCTGCTCTACAATCAAACCATATTTTGATAATTTTGCATCTTCTGATTCATCTCCATCCAACAGTAAACCATCATTGGATGATGCCAACATCCAAACTAGGCTTGCAAAAGTACCGAAAGAAATTTCGTCGTCTTCTAGTAGTAACAACAGTTTAAATGTTGCTGTAGCTGGAACAACTACTCATGTAGTACACAGTGACAAAGAGAAACCTTCTACAACATCGGAATTACCAATTTTGATGCGGTCGAAAACCCAAATCAATTTTACCGCAAACAGGAACCCCAGAACGCTTGGCACAACACCATCTCCAATCCAAACTGAACTCACCGCCGAATCAAAACGCGAAGAAAAAGAAAAACTGAAAAAAATGTTGATTGAAATGAAGAACTCCTTGCCAAAAAGAAAATCCCATGTTGTGCCCCAAAATAGAAAAAGTACGATTGATGAAGGGCCAGAAATCTTATCAATTGCAGATCCTCCAGAAATTCAACAAAACAAAGCAAACTCAAATAAAATCCTTGCCGAAAACGATGCAAACTTAGACATAAAAGATAATAAAATAAAAGAGGTTGACCAAAAGATAGTCCAAAAGGAAAAAGAGATTACAACTCAAGTCAGCAAAAAAGAAAGTCTTTATCAATTACTAAGACCTAAGGATTTCGAAGATATTTATAGTGAAAAGATCACTAATGCAAATGCCCAACATTTATATGCAAATCTTCCTGGCAGTCAAAACCAAACAACCAAAGAACTTTTTTTCAATGTGCCCAAAAAACTTAATGAGTTGAGGCAGAATTTAGCGAGTGGAAGTGGATTCCAGAATCCACCAAACGCTGCAGATACTTTGGAGATCAACAAATTGTTGAGACGCTTAGAGAGTGCCATCGCGAAAGGCGATCTCAACGATGCAGCCGGATATGCAAAGGATTTAGCGCAGCTCAAGGTTAATTGCTCGGTGATTCGACAGAAGCCCAACTTTGAGGAGAGCTCGAACAAAACCAATCGTTTTGTGTAAGTACAGAAAACAATTTGTTTACATTTTACTAAAAGAAATGTTATTTTTAGCGTTGACATGTATGTGGAGGATCGTGTCTCTCACCGAGGACCATTTTCTATTGAAGTATTCAACGAGCAAACAGTACATGAGCTAAAGCAACAAGTCCAAAAAGAATTTGAAATCCCAATTGAGGTACAAAGATGGATTTTGGGTAAAGAGTTAGCTGGAGATGACCAGAGTATTTTAAAAGAGCACAATGTTACAAAAGGATGTCCAATATTTCTATATCTAGTCGCCCCTACGGCAAATACGGGTAAAAATACTACAGAAGATTCTAAAACCCCTAAAGTAGTTAATATAGAAGTAAAGGAATTAAATGTTGATATTAAACCATACCGGAGTTCACCCAAAATAGTTGCAAGTAAAGAAAATCAAGATGGAAAATCGGAAAATGTTGCTAAACCTTCAAATTTGTCAGTGCCAACATCAAGTGGTATTATCTCTAAACTAGGGCCTTCACCAAGTGCTCCAATATCTTCAACAAAGTTTACCAGATCTGACAAATCAGCATTTGCAGTTGTATCTTCAGAAAAAGACAAAGTTAAAAACATAGCTGTTAAAACCACTTCCGGAGGAAACTCTCCAAGGATTGTGGGGGAACATTTAAAGGTCCACGTGATGATTAAACCTAAAACGAATGCAGAGACACAAATTGGAGAAATTGCAAAAACTCCCCCAGTTTCAAAGTTACCATTGATTACAAAGGTAACGCTTCCACAAATGATTACAACAAGTTCTGTGTCTTCTTCGACAACTGCGACTGTTTTTGGCAGTAGTGAAAGTAAACCACATACAACAGGTTTGGTAACCGGTGTGAAAACGTCTGTAATTATTCCAACAACACCTGCATCTTCATCAACAACAACAAATTCAGTTCTTGTGCAACCAATTCAAGTCAAAACAACGCCCCCTAAAGCAGAAGCAGAAGACTTTTCTGAGTATGACAAAACCATGCGTCCACCTCGACTAAACAAGGAAGCAAGAGCGCAATCATCTGCGTTTTCGGGCAATGGAAACCATGCACATTGGGTTTGTCACATGTGCACATTGGTCAACAAGGCAACTGCAAATATTTGCTCCGTATGTGCCACAGTACGTTTAAGAGAAGACACAACCACAAACCCAAGCAATAAATTGCATTACTATGAATTGATGAATTTAGACCACTCTGACTTGGTTCCAAATTCAGATGCATTTGAATGTGTTGTTTGCTTTACTGAAGTACAACCTAGAGAAGGCGTCACCCTCCGAGAATGCCTCCATCAATTCTGTAAACCATGTTTAGCTCATACAATCGAATTCTGTGAAGATGCAGAAGTAAAATGTCCTTACAGGGATGAAGACTACTCTTGTGATATTGCTTTGCAAGATAGGGAAATCAAAGCATTAATAACCAAACAAGCTTATGATCAATTCCTAGCTAAATCGGTGAAACAAGCAGAGAATAAGATGGACAAGACATTTCACTGCAAGACACCTGATTGTACTGGATGGTGTGTGTACGAGGACAACGTAAACGAATTTCGATGTCCAATTTGCAAGAAAACAAATTGTTTAACATGCCAAGTAAATACATTTAAATCGGATTATTTAAGTCAATCTGGATGTTCTTAATTTTTTTAATTTTCAGGCAATCCATTGGGGTCTGAACTGTCGTCAATACCAAGAACACATGAATAATCAATCTGAGACGGATGAAGATGCACGTCAAACCCGCGAATGGCTAAATGAAATGGTAGAGAAAGGCGAAGCTTTGGCATGTCCAACATGCCATGTTGTCATGATGAAGAAATGGGGCTGTGACTGGATTCGCTGCTCAATGTGCAAGACAGAAATCTGTTGGGTAACGCGTGGCTTACGTTGGGGTCCAGGTGGAAAAGGAGATACCTCTGGTGGATGCAAATGCGGCGTGAATGGGGTCAAATGCCATGCAAAATGCAATTACTGCCATTAAAATTGATTAGTAACTTATAAACTATAAGTTATCGGTGTGACGAAAGACTTAAAGTGCCACTACTTAATTACGTGTGGAGTGAAACGATGCGTGATCTTTTCTATAGTCATGTGCAATATTATTATAATATAAAGCGCTTGAAATTGTTTTATTAATTATCTTTAAGCTCTTTTGATATAACATACGCTTCACGAGGCCAAATAAACTTTTACATTTATTTCACTATTTTTATATACTGCCAACCCTGAGTCTGATGGTATCGTTGGTACTTCTTGCGGGTGTCCCTAGATTAGTAACTAGTGTTTTGAACTTTTTGATGTCCATGCCGCCTATGCGCTCGTTGGCGCTCGCTTTTAGCACGACGAGCGCTAACGAACGTTGATAGGTTAGACTGCGGTACCGATGCGCCTGGCTAATTTTTTGTTGGAAAAGAAGTTTAAACAAATACGGCACGATGGTAAGTACTTCAGAAACTAAACTAATTATGATATTAACTTATTGCACTGAGATGCGTTTACTGAAACTGAAGAAGGCAACATGGCGAAAGCGTTATCAAATATTGAGCTAAGTGCCAAAGTAAACTCATCACAATACAGTGAATATCAGTCACTTTGTAACCAAGAACAACGAAACACTTTATATTATTAACTTAATATCTCCACAGACGATCGGAAAGAACAATAAAATGATTCAGCACATTAACTACAGAGTGAGGATAACCCTCCAAGACTCTCGAACGTTTATTGGCACTTTCAAAGCCTTTGACAAACACATGAACATGATTCTAGGAGATTGTGAGGAATTCCGCAAAATCAAACCAAAAAACTCCAAAGTAGAGCGTGAAGAGAAGCGGGTCTTGGGCTTTGTTCTTCTGCGAGGTGAGAGTATTGTATCACTTACTGTTGAAGGTCCACCACCACCAGAAGAAGGTCTTCCTAGAGTACCAATTCCTGGAGCAGCACAAGGCCCCGGAATGGGACGTGCTGCTGGGCGTGGAATGCCCGCCGGCATTGGCGGTGTGCCTGTTGGCCTGCAGGGACCTGTTAGAGGTGTAGGAGGTTAGCAATAACAATAATATCTGTCCTTATCATATAATACCTTAATTTGTTGAGCCAGGGCCTTCTCAACAAGTTATGACACCTACTGGTCGTGGACAAGTCGCCGCTCCTCCACAGATGAACCAAGGACCTCCAAGAATGGGAGGCCCACCACCAGGAATGATGGGACCTCCTCCTGGCATGATGGGAATGCCTCCAGGTATGCCTGGAATGGGACGTGGGGGGCCGCCACCGCCGATGGGTATGCGTGGACCTCCTCCAGGTATGATGCGTGGAGGCCCGCCTGGACCACCGAGGCCCTATTAGGACTCATTGAAGATATACATATTAAGAATTGATTTTAATTGTGGTTTTTGATGGCTTAGAAATTAAGTTTATATGGACATGTCGACTTGAATAAATGATATGCGCACCAAACTGCTATGATTTTATATGAGATGTACGTCAAAATCAGTCGAGTTTCTTTTGTTTGACATGGTTTCTTTGATACACTATGTTGTTAGATAGCAGTTTATCTACCCACCGTCTGTTGGCACTACAAACACTAATTCTATCTTTTTTAATTTTGTTAGTCTTATAATCAAACCATACGATAATAATAAATAAAGTTGCAAAATACTGATTCAATGTTTTGATACTTAAACACATTTATTGCATAGTCTTGATGTGCAATTTATTTTCACCATATTGTGATAACTATAGCACTGACCCAATCACACCGTGTGCTTGGCATGGAACCTGAATGTTATCAAACTTTCTGAACCCATTTACCTCAAATTGCCCAACGGTGAATTCGCAATTTAAAGTAATAGGTGAAAGAACTTCATTGAGGGTATGCTTTAATAGTTGTATTTATTATATTCAGTCAATCAATCAATTGTAATTTGATAGTTTGCCGGTTTTTATCATTTTGTGGCCACATAATATGTGCATCGATTTTTAATAATAATCATATATAAAGGGATATCATAGTATATAAACAAACAAAAAAAATAAAATAAAACAACATACAATACAGTAATAAGAATAATATTAATTTAGTGTTAACTATGGTTTCATTGTTTGCACGTTCTTCCGCTGGTGCGCGAAATATATCGATTATTTATCTCTAAGTAGTAATAATTAATGCACGTTAATGCAGTTGATGAGGTTCAATGTTATCCATGAGTCGCATGAGGTAATGAGAGTTTTACAGTGACACTTTTGCTATGAACGATGAGCTAATGTTATATTTACAATGTGAAAATGTATTTCATTTGCTTAAGTTAACGCTTTGCTTAAATTACCTACGAAGTAACGAAATAGATACTAGAGTACAACGATGACAGTGCGCTTAAAACATCAATGCGTATTTAACATTCATTCGCGTAATTCGTACATAGTTACTCTTTTCAAATTTGTATTGCTCGGGCTGATTTTAAGTGGCACTCCGCTTGAAACACGAGGTGCTTGATTCGCCCTAGGCACTGCAATGAGGTAATCGTCATGTCTTATCACAGAAACAAAAATTTTACACAACTAGGCGAATAATAAGGATTCACTCTTAGAAACAACTCGACTAAATTGCATTATAAAACCATCTCGCGCTTGCATTCGCGCCTGCACACAATTTCATAGAATTTGGTGTCCTTCATTCACGCTCCGATTCGGCCAGAAGTCGCTATCATTTTCAACCTGTGGCTAATCCACACTAAGTGTTAAATTAAATTACCTAATAATAACTGGATGCACGCTTTGCAAACAATCAACGCGTTGCTTCTGTTAGACATTTTAAGGTAAAGTAGCGTGCTGTGATGTGTGCAAAACGGCTCTCCTTTTAGTACGTATTAGTCTTTTCATATCAGTACGATTTTTCTCTGGGTTTGGTTGAAATATTGCCCATTTCTCGGGTTTTCAGCAAAGCAGACTACGACGCTCGCGCGTACTGAATGACGGAGGAATATCGCACCGGTGAAAGGTCCTTAGGGGACGGCGCATTGCGTTGTTCTTCCTCTGTCTCCATAGACTTTAGAATCATCTTAGAGCGCTTCCTGGGAGGAAGTGACAACTCTGGGTCAGGTGAGACTGAAGGAGCTGGTGATACCGGGTTACTGCTCGGAGGAGTCAACATTGGTTCCGCTCCAGCAAGAGCAGCCTCAACACGGCGACGGATATCATCACCAGCGTTGAGTGGTTGCACACCTTCATATGCCATTGGTGCAACTCCGAAGTAGGCTGGATGTTGACGAAGAGCGGCCACGACATCCTGGGATCCACGTGAAATAAGATTCAACACCGCGAGGGATTCAGGTGCTTCCTCCATATGAACAGAATTGACTGCTACTTCTTGAACTCGTTCCCTTGCACTTGCAGCGGCTGCCAAAAGCTCAACTCCTGATGCTGGTGGATATCTTTCTCCCCGCGAATAGAGATAATAGCGAATATCCTGTTCATAACTGACAGGTGCTTCTGCCATTGACATGTGAGTAAGGTTCAAAGGCATATCCCTATTTTCTTTATCACTTATGGTGCTTGTACTTGAAAACGAAGAGTAGGAATCAACACTCACTGGAGATGTGGACTGCGGCGGTGAGGGTACCGCTGGTGACGGTGAAGGACTTCCATTCGTTGAGGATGCCGAATTGTCGGAATGACTCTTAATGTGCGCCTCCATATTCTTCTTGGAAGTGAAAGTATCATTGCAGATTGTGCATTTGTAGACCTTCTCTCCATAATGTGCCACCTGGTGCAGTTTGAGGACGTGGTTATACCCAAAACTCTTTCCGCAGATCTCACAAGAATAGGGTTTTTCTCCAGTATGCGTACGGCTGTGTACTTTCAACTGCTTACTGCAAGTGAATCCCTTCTGACACACTGTGCACACATATGGTTTCTCACCGGTGTGCGTGCGCATGTGGATTACCAACTGTCCAGATTGGATGAAAGTCTTCGCGCATACCGTGCATTTATGTGGACGTTCACCGGTGTGGATGCGCATGTGACGATGGAGTTTTCCAGAGTGTTCAAAAGCTCTCGAGCATACATCGCACTTGTAGGGACGTTCCTTGGTGTGAATGCGCCGGTGCACACTGAGGTTCTCCTTGACGCTGAATGACTTGTTACAGAACTCGCAGCGGAAAGGTTTTTCACCAGTGTGAGTACGATAATGGCGGGTGAGACGCGCTGGGACTGCGAAAGTCTTGGAGCAGATGTTGCAACGGTAAGGACCTTCGGTTTCCTTGGCATGAGTCCGCGCGTGAGCTTGGTAGGAGGATTTACTGGTAAATATTTTGTCGCACAGAGTACAGTGGAGTATGTTGCTATCAGGTGTGGAGCTGGGAGAAGTGGCAGAAGGCGCTGTTGTGGGTGCAGACGGAATTGGGAGGTCAGGGCTGCAGAAGAGACGTTTGACTAATTCTTCATCAGCGGCTGTCGATTGAAGTTGTAGCGGAATTGCCGCCTCATTATAGTATCCTACCATTTTTGGCATGATCCACTCTGCTTCTTCTTCTGAAATAGCAAAAAAGAAACAAATTACTTAGGCACTTAGTTCTCGGAGATGCCAGATAATTGAAGGGTTTCTTTCTTTAATAAATCGCGTACCATTTGAAACAACTTCACTTTTACATTGCATAATTAAATTCTGAATGAAAGTCTCTTGCACTTCTTTTAAAGTAGTCTCCTTCTTCTCTGACATCTTACGTCAAGTCAAATCAACTTTAGCAGTATCCCGAAATGGTAGCGCAAAGCAGCAGAGATCTGATCGAGGGGTCTAGCAAGTAACCCGAAGTGAATTCACTTGGAAACGAACTGAACACGAAGACATCCAAAACGAAACTGATTTTCGGAAGTTCGTCCGCTATCAGGGCTGACGATACGATGCGCCCCCAGCGGGGGACGAAAGGAGAAGGTACGTGGAAAGGGGAGTGGGGAGGAAACGGTGGGGGGGGAGGCAGCGCCTTATGATTAGGTACAATGAATGCACGCGCCTTTCGTAAACCCAAAATCATCATGTCCTGGCACCCAGAAGGAACGCACACGAGTAACTCCGCCCTATGCGTGTTCACACAGCAGGAGAGGAGCAAGAAGTTTAAGAGGGGACCCCGCGAGGTTTTTGACCTCCGAAATTTGTGGGTCCCGCCGAAAATACAGCCGAAGCCCAAATTGAGTGCACGTTGCGTGCGTCGTGCACTACGGGTGCAACGCGCGAGGGCAACGAACCCGCAGGGTTCTTCTACTTTTCTCCCAGGCACCTTCGAAATTGAGGTTCCCCTCGCGTTGATATCACTGCTTTCTCTTCTAAGGCGCGCACGCAACATGCGAGTGGCCGCCGATGTTGAGGTCGATCGAAATAAAGAGTGTTGAGGAGGAATCGAGAGTAGTATGAACATATTATATCATTGATCATCGTAATTTTCATTGTCTCCTAGGTCATAAAATCGTGCAATCAAAATCACTCGAAGGTTCGACATTTGGGAGCCATAAAGACATTAAAGAATCTCAATAGTCAAGGATTTTAAACTCTACAAAGTACTAATAGCATGCGAACCAACTGAAAACGCATTTTTCTTTTGTCATTCGCCCATTTGTTTATTTATCAACAAACAGATAACTCCATTGCTACAGCAGGCTACCGCACAACACATCTAAGTAAGTGTGTAGTTCATAGACCGATTTGAACTTTTTACTGTGTGCAGGCACGCAATAAAGAGAAAACAGCGAAGGCGCGTGTGGCCCCTGTGTGCGTCGCAAACCCATCCATACACGCAGTGCTCGTTGAATGTATGGCGATGCCACGAGCGCGTGGCCCCGTGCAACGGCTGCACAGCGGCGAGCGACTGCGGCCGCTGCGCACGCGGCGCGAGTTTTCCGCGGCCTTCGCCGTGTATCGAATGCTCGAGCGCGTGGCCACAATCGCTCGCCTCCACGTGGAGCTCGCCTCGCGCTCACGATGCTTTTTTACAAACGATCACCGACCTCGTCAACCCGTACGAACGTAGGTCGGACGGCAGTGCGCGCGCTCTCTCCCACGCCGGCAGCACCGCAGCTAAACATCTCCATCACACTCATTGACACCGCCAACAAACCGCCGAAAATACGTCCGCCTGCCTCTGCTCAAATTTACGATTCATGACCCACGATACGTTTTTAACAATTAACTTTCAAATGTACGAAGCTGATTTGCGCAATTTGTTCAAGTTGCAGTGGGCAATATTAAAATTAGGAAAACCATTGCGCTAGCCATTACCTATCTCAATATTTGAGTAAGTTTGTATGAAAAGTGTTATCTCTCGCTGGGCTCGGTAATACAATACTTACAGTTCATTCAGATACGATGTCACAGGTACATGCAGGATATGTATGATGGTGTTTTTCTGGAAATCACCACCCTCAAGATGCAAACACTTTCACGCAACGTAAAAATTCAAAGTTTCAATCACTCTTTTTTTTGGGCTACAAGTGTAGAGGACAGAATCACTTGGGCACTTTAACAGAAGTCATCTGTATGAAATTAAACGCAAAAGTTTATGCTAAGTGGAAATTCAGCAGGACGACGCGATCGCAATCGAAAGGTGCTGGCTATTGAGCTCTCCTAGCTAGCTGCGCTTGGAATAATAGTAGCGGCACCAGCGTGAAACTGCCCTTACCATCAGGCGCACAACACCCAATCGTGTCAGTGCGCCATGCATCGTGTGTCTTCGCGCCGGCTACCTAGTGTCGCAAACTAAACATTGTATACTGCGCCGCAATGGGAAGCAAGCAACACGTACGTTTCGCAACGCTCAGTGCGCACACGCGTTCCGAATGAGTCTGCTTACACGGGGCTGCGTTGAACGCAGGCACGTGGAGGCGAACGACTGTGGCCGAATGCCGCACACAATTAATGTTGATCACACTATCTATTTTGCGTGTTCAGTTTCGTTTTCGTGCCATTATTTCACCTATTTGCGACAGGAATTTATTTGGAAAATGTAGCGTAATTTAGTTATCAATCAAAAATTATGATTTTTCATAGCGCTTTTAAAATGCATGTGTAACATTTCTGAGAGAAATATTCCTAATTAGTGTAGCAACACGTGTCTGCAATACGAACACTTTAATGGCTCATAATTTGTCCTCCACAAAAATATTCCTATTTGCACGTGTGCGCAGCACGGAATGCAGTGTAAATTAACCACACGCGAATTTGTTGTTGATGGGAGAGTTTGATGCAGCAGTTGAGGCACGTGTAGGCGTTCAATGTGAAGTGGTGCAAGTGTGTGCTGATTGTGTTGAGGTTGTCAGCGTTTTGCGGCGACTTGAATTATCTTCGATTGCGCCACGTGCGTCCTGCCGGCGGCCACAGTACGCGCCTCATCAGCCAAATGCCAAGCGCGAGGACGCAAAAAATAAAAAATCCTATCAGTAATAATGTTGTTAGGCATGTTATTTATAGCAGATGTTGGCAATATTGGTAAATAATCTAATTCGCATTCATTACGTTTGCTTCGGACATTTTTCCAGTTAAAGTGGGCGATGGAAAGTTTGCTATTGATCATATGGATTATATGATGAAATGATGAAAAGAGAAAGTTTTTAATAAATCAATGTATGCTTTACTTCTCATCATTTGTTGAGTGGCCTTCAAATGGAGATTTCCTAAAACTCGTAGATGTGACATTAACTGGTTTCGTTTGGGCTATGCCTGGCACTGTGGAAAAGGAAGACGATTACACTCGTCATGATTATGACTCCGCTGCTCCGCCGTGTTTGAAGATTAGAAGTAAGAGCGCGCATAATGCGAGCGCACTTGGCACATTCGTTGACGAGGCCACAACATGCACCTTGACCAATCTCAACCCAAGTTGATTTGGGGCGCTTCGGCGAACGCGCGGCGTGTCCCCACCGAAAGCTGCCAGCTATCGACTAGTGAGTGTCGACGTACACGCGCGCGTGCTTTTCAGCCGCGACTTCAATGTGGAAAACGCGCTGCCGAGCCAATTAGATTTATCCTTGACACACGCGCTGCGGCCTTTGCGTCCAACTTGACTTACCTCAATAACACTACAGAAATAACAAATAGATTAACATTCATGCAAATTCACCGCACGAGGAGTCAGTTACTAACACATCGAGAAACATACATTGCAACTATAACTAGTTGTTGTTGTTTCTTTGGAAATTTACTATCCATTCTTGGTCAAATGTTCTCCTCTAGAAATAAAAACCAAGTCCAACTGCATAACAACCTGTTTGAGTATTATCTTGGTGTGTATGATAGCTTGGTGTGCTGTGGATGTATGCTTGTGAGCTTTTTAGTTTTCATCAAGCAACATGGCGGAGATTTCCGGCCGCTGTTTTCACTTTCCGCCCTGCGCTTGAACTTAAATCGAATGTTTGGGTGCGCTCGGCGCCAGCACAGGCCCAGCTCTGGATTTTGGGTCGGTCGTCGACTTGCGCAACAGTCGCGCGTGGCGCTGCACTTGAATCTGGGGTGGCTGTAAGTACGCACGCCCGAAGCAGCCGCAAGGAGTACAAGGACGAACGCACTTGATGCCTCCAACAACGCACTTTCCACGCGCCATCTCCTTCGCACTGGCGCCACGTGTCGCTGTCTCTATCGCGCCTGAGCGGCAGATATTTTTGGGGGAGCGCGGAGGCGGCGCATTTCATGCGTTCCCGAAACCGAAAGGAAACGCTGCGAGGTCGACGACCCGCGCTTGCGGCCGCCCATGCCTCCCATTATGTAACACGTGCCAGCAGGACGAGTTCGGGAATACGCCCTACATTGCTGCGTTTTTGGCACGCATCCTAACTGTGCGTACCGCGAGCGGATCGCGTCCGTTGTCATGACAACATCAACAACTCACGAACGTAAATGTCGTACTAGCTTTGTGCACGCAATAAATGTGATATTCGTATGATGCTTTTGGCGTTTTTTGCAGGCGTGGAAATTGGGTCAGGGACGATTTCAATTAAATACGCATGCGATTTGACGCTGGCAATGGCAAATTCCGTGACGAAGAGGTATTTGTTGATGATTGAGTTAATATTTTTGCCCGACTACGCGATTGGACTTCGTGACAATCACACGTCACGTGTGTTTACCAACGCCTTATGCTGTAAACATTGTGTGCAGTTTACAAAACGTGCACAAATTGATGTAATTCCAAGACCACCTTGCCGCAACTGACACTGTAGGCAACTAATTGTTGCCTATTGCGCAGCAGCATATGTTCCACCACACGTGGAAGGCGGTAATAATAATAATAGATACAAAATGGATGAATGTGTTCGTTATGTTATTGCAACGCGTGGCAAGTGTGCATAGCGAAATTAGATGTTATAAAAACAACGCGTGGCAATTCCGTAATAGAAATAAATTGAAAGGCAAAACATAAGAGAACCACTTTTTATAAATCAATTGGAACGAACGATTTGATTTTATCTAAGCATATCCTTATGTAATTAACCAACACAAACCACAGTGACAGTATACTAAATTAAAGTAAAGCGAATTACCGATAAACCAGAAATCTCTCAAATTAAACAATTCTGCCGAATCCAACAATTACATTACATCATTACATCAGGAAAGCCATACCAAAATTAAAAAATCAGAGATACTATGTTTTTGAAGCAATGAGTTAAAATTCCCAATTGAATGCTGGTTGGAATTTTTGGTCTTTACATCTAAGAACCACAAATTTCGGGTTCACGTGCGGTTGTGTTGTGCACTCACACGAGGCCCCTTTTTCGTGTGGGGTCGTTGCTCTCACCACACAGCGTTGACTTCCTTGCCAGCAGCTGGCAGCTTCTTATTCCTCTAGCTTCCCATAAAACCTCCATGCAGTCCTAGCAGTGACAACACTCTTGTTGAATCAATTATTACCACTCGGCTGATCATTTCTCGTGTCGGCATGCTCAAAATTTTGATCACTCAATGCGTGGCGCGCCCTGCACCAACCTTCCGCACGCATACGATTTTCTACATTGTGCGCTGAGTCGCACGCATCAATAAGAAAGTTCTTTGAACTCGCTACTGCGTGCTGAGATGATAGTGACCCGACAGCAGGTCCCCCGAAAATTCGAGTTGACTGTATGCGTGCGTTGACTGTGCATCCGAAACGAAATGCTGTCGAAATTTGTCGCTCGACGGCGCTCTCATTTCGTTTTTTATTGCATCCACAGCGTAGTGAGCTTGTTATCTAGCACGAACCGGCGAGATTCGTAATGGTTGATAAACGAAACCTTAGCCGTTAGCTTAACTTTTGTCTCGTTGTGTGCTCTGAATTAATTTCCAGTTTACACGTTTTGTCTTTGGCCATACATGGCAAGAGACAATCATCGGGTTCATTGGTCTAGTTGAAGCATTCCCTTTTTTTCTCTTTCCTTCCCATTCTCTCCTTTTTTTTTTATTCCTGCTACACTGGTTAGATTACGCACGATGTATGTCCCCTCAAATTTTGGCAAACTTGAGGCATTATTGATCCTCACCGCGAGTTCCTGGGTTAGCTTTCAATGGATTTCGATGCGCGCCTTCGCGGATGCCCGCTGCGCGACCGTCGCATCTGCATCAGCACTCCATCCAGTTACGTGCGAAGGGGAACCCGGCGCTTTGGACCCGAAAACATGCCGCGCAGAGAGGCAGGCAGGGACGATGAACTCGAAAATACGCAGCACGTGTAAGTGCTTTGCCCTGCTGACGTCTACCGTTGTGTTGTGGCTGAAGAGTCCTGCCACAGGACGAGGCACTGCCTCGTGCCGGCTGGGCTTAGCCTAGTTTGATACAACATAAGGGCTACTGGTCATTCGCCTCAAACACAATTTCCCAATAGAATACAGCAAGACTTATTTGGAATTATTTCGCAAGAGGAGCTGATGGCGAGGAGTTACAACTTTACTAAAAGCGATAGGGACGAGTTGTTATTTGTAAAATTAGCATTCCTTTAAAAAATGCAGGAAAGTTTTCTTCTAAATGGATAATTTCACTTTCCTATGTTGAGCTCGAGTACAAATTAAAATCCAAGCAGCAGACAAGTGTTAACTCGATGCGTATGCACGTGTAGAGCGGTTCTCGACCCAACGACCCAGAAACGTGCCGTGGTCCGCAGTTGGTAAGAGTCATATTACCAGGCACTTGTTTAGGCTAGTAATGCCTATCGCTTATAGTTAGATGCACAGCTCACTGTGCAGTCCCTTTGTACGTTTGCTCCCCGGTGCAATCTTAAATTGAAACTACAGAAGGATGTAGTGCCTATGTGGACCATCCCAACTCCACAATATCCTAATCGTAAATAATTGCACATAATTCAAGTGCAAACACTATCAATTTTCTATAATTTAACTCCAACATTCATAAAACCACACGTGGAAAATATATACCATGACTGAAATTTTCTATGACACACCGAGAAATTTCCTACGGAAAGTGGCTCATTTCAAGGATATCTCGTGCGGTAGAAAAAATCGCCACGCGTACGTCTACGGCACACGTGGTGGTTTTTCATGCATGAAAAGTCAAAAATTGCACTCGCATTCCATTTCCTTCATACGAGATTCTTATACCTTGTTTGATATTTTCTATGAGTGAGCGAAAACAATGAGGAGGCACTTGCTCACGACATGTTTACTCATATTATCCTCGCGTAACAGTCGCGCGTGGAGTAAACAGGTTAAATACGGAAATACAAATATTATTGCGTTGTAAGTCGCAGCAAAACGCAATAAAAGTGCCAAGGACTATGCTTTCCGCACGCGGTGCACACTAATCTCATGAGATGCAAGCAATAAGCCAATGAAAGGTATGTGCAGCAGCTGCATACAAAGAGAAAAACTATCACATATTGACTGAAATAAATGCCCAAATCATTGGTAATTTGCCGGTCGGTGGTCGTAATAATAAATTGATTGACTCCTAGGAGTCATTGGAATTGTCCGATATTTTGCCTTATCTAGCTTATCAAACTAAAACAGACAGTTATAATGTCTAATTAAAAATCGGCTTCGTTCTCTATTTAGAGCATTATGAAACAGTTCTATAATCATGAATGTTCTGTTTTTGGGATGAAGCAATGCTTTGTGTCCATTTTCGATTACAGCTCTCGTTGAAATCACTGCGAATTCAAGAGACATGCGCGTGTAATGATTTTCTTTTTTTGTTCAACGCTTTTAAGAAAATTCTAGTTAAGTAGTACTCAGTCCCATCTACCGTCATTTCTGAGTGGTACTAAAATCTATTTGGTACAACTAACGCTACCTACATTTAGCCAGCACCGCATTTCTATCAGTTAATACAGAATTCGAACACTCCCAATACAACTCATAATTGAAGCTCTTCAAACTGAATTCCCATCACACAAATAATTCTTGCACGCAATAAACTTTCAGTTTCGATAAATTCTACCTCATTATATCTATTCCAATTGAATATAGATAGCTTCTTATTACTCTTACTTTATATATTACAAAATTTACATGATTTACTATTTGCAGTTCCAATGCATTGAACTCAAGTTGATTTCAATTTGTTACAGCGATTTAAATATATAGATTTATAAACAAGATATAATGGCAATATATACAAATAATTAATTAAGTCAATTGTATAGTACGCGTCTTTGATACCGCCGCCAAATAAAGCACAGCACACGATGTAATTGATTAATAATTATAGAAGTAATTTAGTTGCACATGAGCCCATTTGAAACAACGCAATATAGCCGAAATCGAGGGATGTTAGGGTAAAGAGAATGTAAATCAATTGTATCAGGTACTTTTCGATATTTTCCAGCGTGAAAGAATTCGTCGTTAGTGTAATAATACTTCCTTTGTATCGGTCATATTGCCTTGCCGCGTTGGGCTGAGCAACTCCTGACGATCTCTTTCGCGTTCTCTTCCGGGTCTAAAAGCTTCTAAAAGTGCTTCTACCCGATCTTCTGTAGGACCCCAACGTTGCTGACCTGCAGCATTCTGGAGCCACGCGATTACCGTGCCATGACCAATTCTAACGTTGATTTCTGACCTTCAAGCACATTATTCCACTGTAATAACCATTTCATTAATTAAAGCAAGACTTACTTGGTTAAAACATGTTGAAATCCGTGTCGAAATTCATGTTCATATGCAGGTATCGTCACCTGCTTACGTTTAAATTGACTATCTTCCAGCCTTTGCACTCCAATTGGAGTCGGTTCTCTATAATCCGGCATTATAACAATGAAACTTAAAGGCTCGGGACTTTCAGCTAGCATTGCCTCCATGTGGTCAACTGCCGCTTCGAGAAGTTCTTCACAGTATGGCGGATTTACTTGGAAAGAACCAGATACTGCTTTTAATTGAAGAAAAGGTCCTCGACTACCAAAGTAAGAGTCGCAGTCGGGAAAAGCGGAGCAGTATTGTTTAAAGTAGCAGTTTAAAGGTGATGCAAAACATTCGAATGTCACTCCAAACATTCGATGCAGACATTCAAAGACGGGAATTGGTAAAGCTGCCTGTGTGTCTTGAACATCAGCGCTTGCATTGGCTTGTGATGGAGTAACGCCCAAAAAAGTTGAATAACGTTTGAGAAGTACCCAGACTCGAGGAATAAACAGTTCGAATTTCTTGTCGTCGAAGCAACTGTGACGATATAAATGTTCCTGATGGATATACAATGATGTGTAATCAATTTCATTAACCAGTGAGCAAGTTTGTCGTATTGGATATAACTTACTAATTTTTGTAAATGTGTGCTGTTCACTGCTAGAGTATCACCTTGAAACCTCAACAGAGCTTGATCTCTGTCAGGCACATATTCAACAGTAGGCAATCTAGGACAAGGTATAACAAACTGAACTGGATAACACCAAACTTTTCTTGTGCTGGTGTTGGGTAGTGCTGGAGGAAGTTCCATGCCTTGTTCTTTCAACAGTAAGTTTGACTTATCTCTTACTTTCTTGGCATATTCACTTGATAAGTTATAGATTTTCAAGCAAATGCCTTCAACTGATGATTTCACCTACAAAAAACAACGTCATTAGCTAAAAATACACTTTTCAGACTTTGACTAATTACAGTTTCAGTTAAATGTGGTTGACACTGCTGCTTCAAGTGGCCCAATCGATCTTGAAAGTCGTCATATGTCGCACCAACAGTCCGCCGCAGCCACTGGAACGTTTCATCAACATTCCACTTGACGACTTTCCGACTCTCGCTGTCTGCATTCCGGGACTCGACTATCTTCTTCGCTGCTTCCGCATAGCGCGACAGTTGCTTTCGCGCATCTCCAGTGAATTTCGGCCGCACCAATTTGATAGGTATATCATTCATGATTTCCTTGTACATCGCGTGAGAAATTTCAGGATAGCAACAACTGGGAAGTAGAGGATCACAGCCGGAATCAATGACTTTACGCTCCATCAACCACCGATTGAAGGAGTCCTTCGGCGCATCGATGGACTCTCTTGAATGGCACAATTCCTGATAGCATTGTCGCAATTTAGCAAGAAACCCGCACCTGAAAAGTTCCAACTCAGGATGTGAGTGCATGTACGGATATTGTTGACGCTCCAAGATGATAACATTTGTTAAAACATCCAATTCCCATGGACCTGTTAAGACAAACTTCTTCATTTGCGGCCCAGCAAGTTCTTCAGAAGGCCGTCGTTTGGTAACACCGGCTGTTGGTGTTCCCACAGGTAATACTCCCGCCGGTGAACCTGTTAGCACAGGTGCCGTGGACGGTATATGCTGGATTCCAAGCGGATCTGTTAAAGGGTCAAATGTACCTTTTAAAGGCGGCATCTCCCACAAACTTTCGCCAGACTGCTTATTCCAGAAATACGGCCGGTTCTCGCGTTTGGACCAAAACTTACGCCAACCCTGCTGTGTTAGTTCAATTGGCAGATCATACTCCAAGCCAACGTTCACGTGCACCGGGGCGCCCTGTGGCGTCGTGGGCACTGCGATGCCGTGCTGATGCTGCAGTGGACTCATGTTGGCTATCGTGGGGTCTAATGCTCCAGGTGGCCACATCGACGGCGGTGGTTTCGCTTCTGACTCCTCATTCATCCTTGGCGGGTTTTCGGCGCGAAGCGTTCTTTTATTCGTTAGGCGCTAATTAGACGGTGATTATTCGAGGCGAGTGGGTAGTACGACGGTGGAGGATGCATCGCTACGAGGTGGTACTTGTACGGCACGGTAGCGCACAGTTCAGCCACAGTTCATGGCGGTTTCTAAACACGCGAGATCGACTTCATTCATGAACTGCGCCGAAAAATTACGTGCACCCCACCGTAGCAGACGCCATTTGCTGACTGAACAAAACTAACAGAAGCTTGGATTCCAAGCCTTCTGTCCCAAACCAAAGCGTATTTTGATCACGTGGCGTAAAATGCTTGGCGATGGTTTGCTGCAGTAGTCTATTTATGATATGGAAGGGATGAGCACCACAAGAAAGTTGAAAACAAATTTAGCTTATGATTCATCTTTGAAACAAATTAAATGCACTGCTGTACATACTAAATACCTACATAATATAGTTGGTGGTAAAATAATATAGCTTATGTTGATAAAATCTACGAGTTTTTACATGTTTGATTTTAATCTGAAGGTTGACATTAGTGCCCTCTACAGGTACTTACGGTCTGAATGAACCATAATTCATATAGACAAACTAGTACTTGGTACTGACCCGAGAGGGCGACTGAGAGTGACATAAAGAGTGTCTATCCAAGTGCATCTCAACATTTTGGATTTGTTGTCCTGCGCATTCTGGAGTCATAGTCTTCGTTCCCTACGTCTCCATCGAAGCAGTTTTTATTGGAAAACATTGATCGAATAGAAAAAATAGATGCACGTAAGACTTTTCACGGTCTACACCGTTTGTACTTTCTTCTTGCGTTTGTCAAAAAAGTACTAAAAGGTGACGAGCAAGCCACGGTGATCGTTGGCTATGGTCTGTTACTCTAATATTTATTATTGTAAAACAAAGTTTTAGGAATGGCAGAGGGTAAAGACGTAGACATGAACGGTGACGATCTTCCCTTAACCATGGGACAACCTCTTAGTGATTTCCTTCTTCAGCTTGAAGATTATGTACCTACTGTAAGTGTTGCATACATCTTTGTCAAGCACACAACTTTAAATTTATTCAATTCTAGATTCCCGACGCAGTAACGGCACATTACTTAAACACATCGGGCTTTGAGGCAAAAGATCCACGTCTTCTACGCCTCATATCTATTGCTGCACAGAAATTTATCTCTGATATTGCCAATGATGCCCTTCAACATTGCAAGATGCGCTCTAGCAATTCCACATCAAGTCACAACAAAAATCCAAAAGGAATTAAAGATAGAAGACATTGTCTCACAATGGAAGATTTAACACCAGCACTTGCAGAGTTTGGTATCTCAGTGAAGAAACCACAATATTATGTTTAATTAGTTACAATTAACAACTAATGTACTTTCTGTTATTTAAAATTATATTATCAATGAATATTATTCCATCATTACAAATACAGGTCTTCTGAAACATCTTCAATTCTTAGGTCTTTTACACCTGGTATGGCATTTCTATTCCTAACTGTTACATCAATGGTGTCATACATATGTTTCATGCAAAAGGTTTGTCCTTTGCATATGCAGGGCACTTTCCTTTTTGATTCAGAAGTTTCAAAGTCACTTTCTGATGGTATAGTGTACCTTGAAGCTGGATCAGTGATTGTCTCAATACTGTCAACATCTGGAGTCATTAAAAGTCCTAAACTTGGATAAATCACAAATGCAAACACTGCAATAACAGTTAAAACAAAGATGGGAACTGCAACAGCCCAGTATCTTTGAGGTAGATATGTAATGCCCATGTTGTTGAACCATTTTTCAGGTATTGCTGCCCACAAGATGAAGAAAACAAACAAGAGTTGAAATGTGATGTACATTGCTAAGCCATAAACGCCCCTAACAGGTGTTGGTCCTGGAGTATGTTCTGGCATGTTGACCCAATTAGGGATATGAGTATCCAGAATGTTTAGGTAAGCCAGTAAAATTGATTGTTTCCACAATCAAGTGAAGATTTTCAAAGAAGCTGGTACAAGCAACTCGAACTTGTTTGGCCAATGTAGCTTCAAATTCACTGCAATCAAGTAATACTACAAAAATATGCGTTATTGTAAAAAAACTGTGGCATACATTTTTAAAATATTATTATCCCTTGTCAACTTTTTCGTAACTTGACTCCTTGGAGGTTCACTATCAACTATCAGGACATTGTAAATAACTGAGGCAATCTTTTCTGATGGAAGGGGAATTTCAATAGATCTATTAGTAAATGCAGGAATTTATCATATAATAAATGAAATCAATTTTAGCTTAATATGATTAGAAAATATTAAAGGATACGTTTTAATAAGATTTGCCATTCTGCATTATATTGTCTTTGAATAATTTATTGAATAGCACACCAAAGGCTGAGGAAACTTGACGAAGTTTACGAATGATTGAAAGTGAGGTTAATAAAATGGTTACAATCGTTACAATGGTTACTATAATTTGAGATAATTTCCAATGGATTGGTGATTCTAATTGGATTTAAAATACCCATGAAAAAATAGCAATAAAAGAAATATCTGCGACGTAGAGAACATTGGAAGTTTAATAAGAAATTCAGGAATTTAATGAAGTCATTTGAAAAATTTACCGCAATAGTTCGGTTTTCTTCGTTTGTCCACATCTGATTTGAAAATTAACCCTACATTAAATGAAAACAAACCTGCGCTAGCCAATTCTACCTGGACTACAGCTATTAAAGTAAAGACGTTCATTAACATTAAAAATCATAAGAACACTCTTCATCAAAATGCCGAAGGTTGTTTCAAAAAGTATTGCATGCACAGACTCAAAAGATCAAGAAGAACAAAGTGAAGAAAAACCTCTTCACTGCTATTACTGTCTTTGTGGACAAATGACTTTAATATTAGGTTTGCATAATTTTCTATTAGTTCATAAGTGTATTCTGAAATATATCCATTGCAGATTGTGCATTAGATAGACTTCCTTTAAGAAAACGAGACGGTGCAAGAGTCATAGATGCTTTAAAACACACACACAAAATAATGTCAAATCCAGATGAAATCACCTATATCAAAAGACCTGAAGGTATAGAAAAGCAACACAGACTCAAATGTAAAAAGTGCAGTTTATGGCTTTACTACAAGCATGAACCCCAAAGCCATGTTAGTTTCATTGTAAAAGGAGCACTTATAAAGTCTACAAATGAAGGACCGATTACAGATATTTATAACCAAGTCACAACTGAAAAACCAAAGAAGATTATGGTGACAAAACATACTAAAAATATGGGCAAATTCAGTTCTGTTACTGTGTCGACTATTGATGAAGAAGAGGACGAAATTGAAGCCGTAAGCACACATGTTTTACACATTCTAAATATGCTAATTCATGTTTTCTATTTGTTATTAGAGGGAAGTGGCAGATTCCTATGCTAATAACGCGAGAATTATCGAGAAACAGTTGGAACGCAAAGGCATGAACAAAAGAAAACTCGAGCAAGAAGCACAAGAAATGAAGAAAGTCCGCGGAACTTTAATAGACAAGTAATCCTACTATATTGATTTAGCTTAGATTTTATCTGTATATATTATAAGGAAAATTTGTTGGTTTAAACTTAAATTACATTCATGTACACAAGCTTTGTACAATTTTTGAATGTGTCTCAAAAGAACACACATCTCCTTCATTAACTCCTCAATTTCTTTACAATTAAATTTAATTTGTCAATATCTCCCCTTCGACTCATTCACTCAATCATTACTTTATCAACTAGTAATAAAATCGACCCACATGCTAGTGGTTACCAAACATGTGTATCACCTATTTTGAAGATCATATTGTCCCAGACTAGATTCGTTACTGACTCGTTGGGCCTCCAAAGAGCAGCGGAGTCGATTCACCCGCATTCGGTGTCCTGCTGCTCGACGACTGAACAGTTTGAATATGCGATATACCGATACCACTCGCGAAATTCGCACGTCGTGTGGACTGCTGCTTGTGGTACCTGTCATGCAAACATATGGTACTGAGACTCATGTCTGCTGGATCTGCGCTGAGAGGACCTTCGTTTCGCCAAGCATGGCTTGTAATCGATGGCATTGAATTAATGCTGCTATTGAACATATCCGCCATGTAATCGCCACTGGCTGCGAAGGGATTTGTGGGCGGAGGCATTGCTGCCTTCTCTCTTTCTAGAGAAGCTACAAATTGTTGAGCTGATTCTGGCGGCACCCAATTTGGATTCGTTAGGGTGAAGTGCACCAGGGATAATTCAATCTTGCCATCCTCGGCTTGAGTGTATTGATCTGGTGCTTGCTGGTCAGTATTAGGCTCCTGCCAGTCCGGATTACCGTGTTTTCTTACGTCCATCTGCGCGAAGCTGCAAACATCTCCTACACCAACGACACTTACCGTGAAATTTCGATAGAAATCCACAATATCCAAAGCTTTAGGATATACATGCTTCCAAAGAACAAACGGTGTGATGATTGGTGACAACATTTCCTCGAGTATCGCTACGATTTTATATTGGAAGATTTGTTGGAACTCGGCTCTTACTCTGACTGTATGGGCATTGCCTTTCCAATCATGTGGCAGATAATGAGTATGTGCCAAAACATTAGCCAGCAAACTTTCCGTACAATAGCACACGGTTTCATCTGGGATCAAGCCGCGACAAACAGCGATAACTCCAGTCAATGACGATGCTACAAGCAGCATATGTTCGACATTTAGTACGTCCTCATCATAAAGTGTTAGGGAAATTATTACAGCAAGAACAGCGCCTGCTAAGAAGGCAACACTTCTGGCTATCACTGCAGCAAGTGGCGAACTAAAACTAGATAAGTATTTCGTGGCAGGGCGATGTGCTCTGCTCAATCTGGCTTGCAATTCATGTCCTAGTTCGTTAAAATGCCTGAGGTACATTCTGCCGTACAGACTCCAGTTCCGCATGCCAAAACTTCCTGGTTCCCGTTTAGCTAACTCAGCATAGTTGAAAAACATGTAAAGGATCTGCCACAGAAGTACTAATGGCGATAAGATTAAATTCAATAAAGCTACCCACAATATTTTCTGTCCTAATTGCCTAGCAAGTTCGTGTCTTGATGTATGCTTCTTGTGGTCTTCCTTCAAGTGCCAGGAATTTTCAAACAGTGCCCATGGCCCCCAAAATAACAACATCTGAATGTTATACCTCAATCCTTTGGTCCAATAAACAACTTCTCCCACGAATGGCACATTCATCCGCGGTGGTATCAGCTGTTTATTCGTCATAGCAACCATATAATTGTGCTGCCTTAAAATGCGGTGGTAAATATCTAACTCAGTGAGCTCCCGTTTATGAATGCACATCTGCTGCTCATGCTGCACAGCACGTACGCGTGTTTGCACCTGCGTCCAGGTGAGATTATCAAGCTCCGCGTCCGCAATACCCAACGTTGTATTAAAAAATAATCTAGTGTCGTAAAAGTGAATGAGATGAATAACACTTCTTACTAAACGCCATGCCCACACAAAGGTAGCGATTACCAAGCAGATATACGTCCAGGTGTGGAAACTCGCGCTGCATTCTTGTGGCGACAGGACGAAATCGGCGAAGGCGACTTTGTCAGAAGTGTTGGCAGCATGATTAGGTTTCTTGTCTTTGAAGAGTATAGGATAGTCCACACAGTGCATCAAGAAGATGGTGAAGATGACCATGAAAACATACTGGGTCAGCTCAAGGCCTTCTTGGAGGACCATGCAGAGGAAGCCATGGCGTTGATGGTAACGGTAGATGCGTGAGAAGAAAGAGTCCAAGTCCACAATGTGGTGCCATCGCGCGCGGGAGGATTCAGCGACGTGGAATAAAACGCCGCTTTCTTCCTGCTCGTGATCGCCATCGTCGTCGTTGGCGGGGTGCAGGGAGGAGTAGTTCTGCATTTTACTCTAAAATAGTAAAGATAAACAATTAAGTAAAGGGATTATTATGTTTAATAGGAATAAACGTAATCGCCATTCATAAAAAAAACATGACGAAAGGTATGTACAATCATGATTCAATCATTTTAAATTGATATTTTAGTTTTGGGTGGGTGAAAATAAAATGACAAAGAAAATGTGCAAGTGATGGCGTCATTGTTTGTATTTAATGTGTTTACTCAGAAAACGACCTTAAAAATAGGTAGTAAAAGTGATTTATCTTTATAATTAAGCCGGAATCAATTTTAAACAACAAGTAACCAATAAATTATTTCATATTTTGTATTGTGACTTCATTGAGTCTCTGGTGGCAGCCTTAGTTATAAAGTTTGGTCGACGGAAAATCGAAGAAACCAAGTGCAATCGATGACCGTCTGTTTGTATTTACAGTGTATACTCTTGAATGAATCGAAATGCACCTTAATCGATTTGAATACACACAATCCACTATTTTTACGTAAAAATATATTTTAAAATTAGTTTCAACTATCAACTAGTTATCTATGTTATTTTTAATGTTGCAAATTCTAACTACTTATAATGAATATAACAAAACAAAGGACAGCTGATCGTCATTTATTTGCACTTGTTACATTTGCTGTACGCACTGCTAGCTTCGAGAAGCAAGGCCACAACGCGTTGTGACATGATTTCGCATATTCCGACATGTCCCATAATGGTTTACGCACTATTTACCCTTGTTTCCCTACTGTATGATCCTGATTGGCATTTAATAAACTCAATAAGGTGGTCTTACCTATCGCACAGCCATCAAGCGAAGACATTCCTCTTCCTGCTCCGTGCAGTCGTCGAAACGTCCTAGGCACACACACCACTCATCGAACTGCTTATGTGATTTGCAGCTACACACTCGTTTTGTGGATGCCACAATTGTTATTATTAGATCGCGCAACTTATGAAATTTTGCGCTGCTTGTGCCTAGCGCCAATATTTGATGTGATGGATGAGCACACGAAAAATTCGTTACTGCGCACCGCGCGTACACTGCGAAAGGCGCAAGCCACTCACACGATGGGAATTTGCTTGGAGATGGTATACACAGGCGGATGCACGAGGCGGGTAAGAAGAACCCACGAAAACAAAGAACAGATGGGTTTGCTTGTATTTGCTTGCAGCTGTTAAAGGCTGTGGATTACTTGGCAGTGATACGCTAAATCAGCACTAATGATTTTGATCCCGGAATCAATTAACGTTGAGATTGTATTTTCATGTTCAGAACTTGAATTTTGCAAGTTGTTATGGTGTTTAGAACATTTAGAAACTGGTTACTGAAACAGATGAACGATTGCAAACATTTTGGTGTAAATGTCATTTGTGCTTAGCAAGCATGCGCACATCAAGTAAAAATAGTCAAAGTTAATTCAAATTTAAAATCAATTTCAACCAGAAATGAACTTAAAACGACAATAACAAAAAAAACTTAGCATTTCATATGTATAAATACTTATAAAAAAATATTTACACTGTTTTCAATTAATTTGGTAAAATAATTTCGGTGTAATAAATGGAATTTGCCCAACGTCACACCATGACGTTTTATTTCACCTCATCTCTGTCTAATTCAAATGTGTTGTCATGAACATATCTCTGTCGCTTGTTATTTGTGGGTTATAATGATGTTTTAGTTGCCAGCATTTTGTCTGCCACGTCCTTTTTTGCTGCTTGGTCCTTAAAATCTCAAAGGATACTCAGGATCTTAAGAAATGGGTAATGCCAGCAGCGTAGATATCCCTGGTGGCGGCACCGAAGGCTACCATGTTTTAAAGGTATCGCTGCGTGAAATATTCTCAACATTTTTCTGGTGTATTATGAGCAAATGAGAGATTAAAATCAATAAAAGCTATATTTGATTCTAATCCATTCAATTATTTAACTTTCTAGGTGCAAGATAATTCTCCAGGAAGTGCGGCAGGCCTTGTGTCATTTTTTGACTTTATAATTGCAATCAATGGAACTCGACTTGACCAGGACAATGACACATTCAAACAAATTCTGCGAAATGGCATTGGTGTGATTCTCATACTGACTTTAAGCAACTTGCATTAATTTGATATATTTTATTATAGGAAAACAATTACCTTTAACAGTCTACAGTAGTAAATCACAGTCAGTCAGAAGCATTCTGATAGAGCCAAATGACACTTGGGGTGGAGCAGGGCTTCTTGGTGTTTCAATCAGATTTTGCTCATTTGAAGGAGCTAATGAAAATGTATGGCATATCTTGGAAGTACACCCTAGCTCACCTGCTGAGTTAGCTGGATTACATTCATTTGCTGACTATATAATTGGTGCTGAATCAGTGCTACATGAAAATGAAGACTTGTTTGCTCTTATTGAGGCTCATGAAGGACGTTGTTTGAAGCTATATGTCTATAATAGTAATGATGATATATGCAGAGAAGTTACAATAATTCCAAATTCGACCTGGGGTGGTGAAGGTAGTATTGGTTGTGGAATTGGCTACGGTTACCTGCACCGAATTCCAATCAGACTGGATGAGACACCCGCTCCGAAATATAACGAAATTCCGCCAGTGTTAACGCAAGAGAAAATGCCGGCTAGTAATGTAATAAATGCTCCAGTTGCACCTCCACCCCAAGCACCAACTCCAACGTTTAAACAGCCTGCAAGCAACGCAAATGCAATTTCCGCAAGTATCCCAAGGGTGGACAATGCAAACATTGCGAATTTAACAACACAAATGTCAGATAATTTAAATTTGAATGGAAATACAACTAACGCCGAAGCTTCGCCAATATCAACTGTAACTCTTCCAACATCAGTCGTCAACAACAATATGGATTCCTTCGCTTATACTCCGAGCATACCTAATATTGCACCGTTTTACAACACTGTGAGCACTGTTCCTGCCGTTCCTGTGGTGGAGAATAGTTACTACCCAACGAGTACTGTAGGATCTTCATTACAACCAGTTGTTGCCTCTTCAACATTGATTAATATGTCTACAATATCTTCTGCACCACTTTCACAAGTGCAGCAGCCACTTCAACAACACTACAGCTATCCACCACCCAGCTCATTGCCTTACAGTATGCCGAGTATACCCACAATGCCAATGCCGCAAAATCAGTACTCATCTGTTCCAATTGCACCCATGTATACCGCACCAACTTATCCGCAAAACAGCGCTGTATATCCCCTTTCAACGGCTAATTATAATCCACAGACTTTTGTATACGATCCTGATATTGCAGCGAAATCAGCTCAACAACTTCTGTCGGGTAATACGGACTTTAAGCCGAATTAATCTTACTTTAGCTTCTTCGGGATATGCAAAGTTGCAATGCATGCAATAGGAATACATTTTTATAAATATAATTATTGAGGGATTGTCAGGCGTCACAGTATAATCAGATTTGTTAGTCTACTTTATCAGATAAAGGACTAATCAAGTTTGAGTCTGTATTATATCCTTTTTTGACTATAATTATTGATGATTAATTTATAACTTATCTGATGTCATGAGTAAGAATATTTCAAGACATGCCCAGTTGTAACCGCTTTATTTGTCATTATGATTTGTGGTAAACCTACGAATTTGTATTATATTGATTGAACTATTCTTTATAGGCAAACATGATGTTTATTGGTACACCGTGTACGTGTTTATCATCTAGTTAGTATAAGTCACCTCTCTCCTCGAGGTGATTGTGGCAAGTGATAATTTGATGATAATTGTTCCTTCTTTAGCACTAACAGGTGACTACATCATGAGGTTTGATCGGATGATTTTTAATTGATTTGTTTGCATTGAAAACAGTGGAATTAATTTAATTTTTGTGAAAAATTACATTGATTTGTCTTATACTCATTGGCATATGGAATGGAAATTAGTAAACGCGCTTTACTAAACATTGTTATCGAGGGCGTTTAAGCGGACATAGACGCAGTAATCCGGAAGATGCAGTGGCGCTTACCTGATTGACAAGTAGTCACCTGCATCGGAGAGTAAGGGCATACTAAGGGTTTGGACAGTAGTCGCGTTGCTTGGTCAATCTACTGAGGAATGCAGAACGGGAGCTGATCGTACATTCCTAATAATAAATTCCTGTTGGAACCGGATATGTCAAAATTCAATGTAAATCTTATGGGAAATGAAAAATATTAGCAGCAAATAGGAATTAAAGGAATTAAATACTGCTTAAGTAGAAGTTTTGTGTAGATATTAACATATGAATGTTTTTTGTAATTTATTGTATGTTATATCGCTTTTTAGATTAATATTCTTTAGTTAATTTTATAATTTAAATTAGTTTTTGGTACGTGGTATACCAAATGATATATTTTTTTTGATTTTGGTATCTTTTCCAAGTTTATATCCGTAATGTATATCTATTCGATCATACCAAACAAGCTTAAACTGTTTTTAAACAAATTTTGTTATAGAATATTGTTGATTTGTAAAATATACTAATGCGCATGGCTCTTTTCCGAAAATTACCACTAACAACATTTTTCTACGCTAATTTTAGTTATGAGTTGTTCATGTCAAACATAGCATTAGTTTATCCTTATCTGCACGAACTTCAAAAAATGTGCTTGTTTAGAATACAAACCTCCACTCGGGCACAGATAATTGCAACAGTTTGACATGAACAACAATTTCGTATTCATTTATTCAGAAGGAAAGCGCAGGTAAAGTGCGCTGTTTCCATCATATGATGCACTGAATAATCCTCGGACGCTACATAATACCACCATTGTCGCATTGCATAATCATTAAAGACTGATTGTTCCCGTTTCGCTCGTTTGGCTAGCCACGAACCGCATAAATTCGAATGCTATTGTCGCCAGACAGATCTGAAGTTTGAAACTGCTATAGCGCACTTGAACGCGTGTCATTACCGATTGAAGAGCCTTGAGCCGTAATTATCACCAAATCGCATTTCAGATTCGAGCATCAAACAATCGCAAAACGATACTGACTCATGCAGGTGGATTTCGAGCAATCACATCGCATTTTCGCGCACACCTCGCGCATTGCACATTCATTCGCTGCTTGGGAATCGCGAGTGTCGCGCACCGATTTAAACTCATTAGCTTATCGCAACGCGAAAGGCAAAAACGAATTGTACCTGCCCGCACTTGAAAGAAGCAGTTATAGCGCAAAGCTAGAACTATTAACAACTAAAACAGCTCTGATTGATTTACTTTAAACTTCGAATGCAATTTCGATGAATATCAATTAGCGCGAGTGCATAAAATTGAAGTGCGATTGATCTGGACGCATGTAATTCACTAGCTCATTACAAAGTAGTACTTTCAGCGTTAACAATATGATTACGTTTTTGTTACATCAAAACAAAACAATGCCGCAGTGATAACTAGTTTTCATTACTCAAGTCAAACTTTATCGGTTCGGCGTTATCTGCGTTTAAAGTTTCGTTCGTCACTTGCGCGATTCGTGTTCGTATTAACACACGAATGGAGTTTATAGCATTGTGGGATCAATCAGTAATTAATGACTATTTAAGTGTAAAGTGATAAAAACAATAATTCCACCTACACCATTCACAATTCTCAATATTACATAGCTAATACCTACCTGCATTTGTCTCTGAAAAAATGTTTAAATACTGTCGAAAGAAGAAGAAGCCAGTTGAAGAAGCATGTGCTTTGTCATGGAAACCAATAGAAGAACCATCCATTATCTGGCCTTCCAAAATACAAGAAAATGACACCCAACAGACACAAATTGTTCCAAAAAGTAAAGAAAAAGAAGATGCAGTCATACAACAAAATGGAATTCATCATAAAATAGAAACACTACAGAAACTCACAATCGATCCACCCAATCAAGCAATATTTGAAGATATTACTGATGCATTACACCAAGTGGAAATAACAAATACGTACAAGATGGAAATCTTGGAACAGATTGAGGTAGATCCTTCAAAAATCGCCACTTTTCAAGCTTATAGTAAATATGATAAAGTTTATCCGATTGAACAATTTAGAGTGGACGAAAGGGAGACCTACCAGATTCCACCACCACAAATTGCTACTTTAGATGACAATGTCGATTACTTTTATGATGTTACACGGAGTGATTCCAAACCAAGACCTCCGATGCCTCTTCCTGGTGATATTTTCCAAGATGAACAAATTCCATCAATCGAAATAACACATGAAATAGATGCAAACGACAATGTGATTCACAACCAATTGCAGAGGAATTCGAAAGATAATATTTCGTTGAATGCACCTACAAAGTCAAAAGAAATGCGTTTTACCACAAATAGTGTCTTCAGCAGTGAATCTGACTCTATTCGGCTGTCAAATACCAGTGTGGAAATGAGAAAGAGAAAAGCTTTCAGGGAGGATGATGATGATTTAGAAAATGTTGAGTTAGTCCCTCAGGACATATCTCCAAGGTAAATTAGAGAGATTAGTTGTGCTTAGGTCAGTTCAAAGTAGATTTGTTTACTTTTAGTGATGAGAAAATCATCAAGAAAGCAATACAAGCCAATGATTTCATTATGGCTGTTGGCTCCAACGTAATTGACGTCCTTCCACGTTACATGACTCTCAGTGAAGTTGAAAGAGGAGACGTTATTATGAGGCAGGGAGATATTGGTAACTTCATGTGCGTCTCCAAAAGTGGAGAATATAAAATCGAAATGAATAATCAAACTATAGATAAGTTCAAGGGACCACGTCTCTTTGGAGAGTTGGCTATTTTGTTTGATGCTGATAGATCAGCAACGGTTTTAGCGACTAAAGATGGGTCGTTATGGACTGTCCAAAGACATATTTTCAGAACTTTGTTAAGACAGTCTAATATTACAGCGAAAGACAATATACTAGCGTTTCTTAGAAAGGTACAACTTAATTTAATCCCACATTTCTGATCCTAATATTGTGGTAACATTGCAGATTCCTGTAATTAACGAAACAAGTTCACAAAAACTCAGACAAATTGCAGATCTATGTGAAACACGTTTCTACCCTAAAGGTAGTGTAATAGTCCAGGAAGGGCAACGTGGCGATGAGTTCTTCATAGTCAAGACGGGTAATGTCGTTGTGAGCAAAATGGGTGTTGGCAAGATAAAAATTCTTAAATCGGGGGATTATTTTGGAGAAAGAGCTTTGCTATATGATGAAGACAAAAGAAAAGCCACCGTTACTTCTATTGAATATGGTGCTGAATGTATAGTCCTAAAACGTTATGAGTTTAATGAATATCTAGGCGATGTTAGGAAGTTTCTCGAAGAAAAAACTGAACCTAAAGAGATCGCAAATCAAGTCCAAAATCCGGTCGTAGATGAATCCAGGTTTTTACCTTATAAAGAAATCCACTTAGAAGGTCTTAAAAAGATAAAACTTCTTGGAGAAGGTGGGTTTGGCACTGTCTATCTTGTAAAAACCCCAAAAGGTAAACTATTTGCTCTGAAAGAACTCAAAATTAAAAAGGTCCAATCAAGTAAGACTATGGAGAAGGCAATGAATGAAAAAAATATTCAAAGAGCTTGCGATTCGCCTTTCATTGTACAACTCTATCGAACTTACGTAGATGAAGTCAATATGTACTTCTTATTGGAATATTGTCCTCGCGCAGAACTGTTCACATTGCTACGTAAGAAGCGCCATTTCCCGGATACTCTGGCACGATTTACAGGCGCATGTATTTTGGAAGCACTTGCATATCTTCATCTTCGATATTATGCTTACCTAGACCTCAAACCAGAGAATATCTTCATTGATAAAGAGGGCTATCCTAAAATTGGGGACTTTGGTAATGCTGTCAAGTTATTACCAGATCAGAAAACATTCTGCTTTGCTGGGACATTGGAATATATGGCACCTGAGATTATCCAGACCTCAGGTACTGACATGGCTGCTGACTACTGGGCATTTGGAGTGCTAAACTACGAAATGTTGTTGGGAAGATCGCCATTTCGAGATAAGAGTGAAGAGAGGTTATTTGACAATATTATGAAAGGCCTAACAGGGAAACACTTTGTTCCCAATTTTAATAAACCAGCAAAAGATTTGATAAAAAGGTTGATGGATGTTAATCCGGCGAAGAGATTAGGGTGCCTCCGTGATGGTATTGAAGGTATTTATAAACACGAATGGTTCCAAGGTTTTGACTTTAAAAAACTCAAGGCTAGGCAAATGACATCACCGTTATTGAAACTGTACAAGCGATGAGAGGAATTGTTTGTCACCGGAGATTATTGTCCACAGCTATTACATGTAGATTAGACAATAAAAATTGTGCTAAACATATCTAATCTACAAAGTGTATAAGTTGATTTTCTACTGTTCAAATTTCTATTTAATCAAATAAATTATTAATTTAGTGTTTGCAGAATCATGCACATTCTTGTCACCCATATTGGTTCAAAATGGTTCACAATTTGTTCAAGCAATGTAGGAGGTTTTGCAATGATGAGTCTAGTGATGAAAGTGAAGATATTCGAAGAGAAGCTTTCAAAGATAATGATCAGCTTAATGATGTGGAGTTAATACCGCAGGATATCAGCGATGAGTAAGATATCTTTTGGAAATAAAAAAGAAAGACATTGAAGACGTAATATATTACAGGGACATAACAACTATTACCTATGCTTTAAAGTCAAGTACTTTCTTAATGGCACTTGCTTTCAAAGCAATCACAAACATTCCAAAGTACATGATTCTTAGAGAAGCCCATGAAAATCAGGACATTATTAAAGAAGGACATGTAGATGGCGCTCTTTACATTTCAAAATCTGGTTCTTATAAAATTCTTATTGGAAACCAGGAAATTTCCGAATTTAATGACTGCAGAGTTTTTGGTGAACTTGCAATCCTTTATGACAAGTCCAGAATTGCAACGGTGATAGTTTAAAGTTTTGCAGTTTGGGAACTATCCAGGATAAAGTTCAAAGCTATCAAAAGTCGTTTCAACATCAATGCATACGAAAACTTGATTGAATTTCTGGGAAAAGTACCTGTTTTAAAGACATTAACTTCAGTGAAGCTACGAAAAATTGCTGATTTATGTGAAACTAAATATTTCTCAAAGGGCAATCATATAGTCAGAGAAAATGAATGTGGAGATAAATTCTTTATTGTTAAAACTGGTTCAGCTGTAGTTAGACAACAAGGAAAGGGAGTTCTGGTTATTCTGGAAAAACCTGGTGATTGTTTCGGTGAACGAGCCTTACTCCATAATGATGAAAGAAGACAAGCGACTGTAACAGTTGGGGAATATGGTGTGGAATGTATCATATTAAGCAGGAAAGATTTTATTGAATTGTTCAACTAGGTAACCTAGCAAAAATCAAATACCTCGGAGATGGGTCCTTCGGATCAGTAGACCTTGTAAAATGTGAACGTAATGAAACATTTGCATTGATAGCAATAGACAAGAACAAACTACTGGATACCAACATGGTTAGGACTGCTTTTAACGAAAAGAACATCATGCAAATGTGTGATAGTCCTGTTATCATCAAATTATTCCGAACTTTTGATGATGCTACTCACTACTACCTCTTATTGGAATACTGCCCACATTGGGATTTATTCTCACTAGTGAAAAACAAACGTGGTTTCAATGAAAACTGTGCAAAGTTTACTGCTGCTTGTGTTGCTGAAGCTTTAATCTATCTCCATCCGCATAACTGTGCTTTCCTTGATCTCAAACCTGAGAATATCTGCATTGATGTGAACTAATACCCTAAGTTGTTAGATTTTGGAAATGCTCTGGTATTAGAAGCAAGAAAGAAATTATTTTCAGGTGGTGGTACTTTAGAGTATATGGCACCTGAAATTTACAAACAAACTGGGTATGATCACACAGCTGATTGTTGGGAATTGGGTGTGTTGATTTATGAAATGCATCAAGGAAGAACACCATTTGTTGACAGAGATGAAGTTCAGCAGGTTATAATTCTCAAAGGCATCACAAGCCAACATTTGAAGTGTCTAAAGACACCTACGGCAGATATTATCAGAAAATTGATGAATATTATCCCAGCCAAGCGATTGGGATGTCATCATAACGGTGACACAGAACTAAGAAGACACGAGTTCTTCAAGGGCATTGATTTTGCTATGTTGTATTTATATAGATTGAAGTCTCCTCTACGCAAGTTGTTGAAGTGATGTGTTAATCTAATCTTATCATGTGATAGCAATTTACAAATGCTATGTTGACTGATGATGGTGCTAATTGTGGGTTAATCCAACATGTTTTAATTAGTAGCAATTAAGTAGTAGAGAAACTAGTTCAGATTAATTCATTGCCATATTTTTTGGCTTCAATGTTTCACATACAGAATGTTTCTTCATTCATTTTCCTCCTTTTTAAATAGTGTATTATTTAATTGTTCAATGGTGGACTTTGCTTTTGGCTGCAACCCTTTCAAGTCTCTAATATCCAATCAAAATAATAATTTAATTACCTGTTTTATTTTATCTTATCTTACAGTTTCCTAAACATGCACTTGCTTATTTTACAGCCAAGATTATCTGAATTAGTCGCGTTGAGCTTATTCCAGCTTAAATTTTTAATCAACACTGTGCCTTGAGTCCAATCCAACTTATCACAATAATTCCAATCAACAAGTGATTTTATTACCAATCACCTACATTTAGCTCACCTTGATGAACTAGTCGACACAACTCTAGAAACTTAGCTCCCTAAAAGTCAACAACATTCAAGAAAAATGTTTTGTTGTCGAAATACTTCGTCTTTTTCGCCTGCGCATGAGTTAGATAGCAGTATCCGAAGAAAAACCAAGGAACGATCCGTGGTCAACGTCCAACCAGGAGTAACAACTACTCCATCGCCACAAATAAGTGCAACAACCACTATACCTGTGCCTGAAAAAAGTGAAGATGGCGAAGTTGATGATGAGTCGGAAGTTAAAGTTCCAGACCCAGATGGACGTAGAGTACGTGGAGGTGTGCGTGCTGCTACTGTCAACACCAAATTGGAGATTCCTACCCATACTAAATCAAAGCAGTAATTTATTTACTTGTTATTTTAATGCACAGAATATTAACTAACTTTCTCTATGAATTATAGCGTTGCTGAAACAATAAAATGTGCGATCATGAATAATCAATTTTTGAATCAGCTCAGGATTCCTGATCACATCGTAGACCAAGTGGTCCAAGCAATGGCCCCGCGCGAGGTTTCACCTGGGGAAGATATTATCATACAAGGGGAAGTCGGAGACAAGTTTTTTGTAAACGAAAAAGGAACGTATCAAATTATCATCGACAAAAAACTATACCTAGAATTCTCCAACTCGGTTGTCTTTGGAGAATTAGCGATGCTCTACAAACAAAAACGAGCTGCCACCGTTAGGGCAACAACTGCTGGAAAAATCTGGATGATTGATGGGGAAATCTACAGAACCTTAATCATCCTAGACGCTAAGTTCCAAGAAGAACAAAGACTGCGTTTTCTGCGTAAAGTACGAATTCTGGATCAATGCAATGATGATAAACTCAGACAAATTGCAAACCTACTGAAAACCAACTTTCACCCTACTAACAGTGTCATCATTAAGCAAGGCCATGTTGGTGATAAATTCTTCATCATCCAAGCTGGTAAAGTTACCATTACCAAAGATGGTAAAGTAGTGGCAAAAATATCAGAAAGCGATTATTTCGGAGAGAAAGCCATGATGGAAACTGACAAACGACAAGCAACTTGTATTGCAGAAGCACCTGGAGTCACCTGTTTAGAGTTATCACGCCAGGATTTTATTGATCATCTTGGGCAATTCCAAGATTTTATTACGAAAGTATCAACACCTCCAGAAACCCAACCAAAACGACAGTCTTCAGTAAAGTCAGAAGAAGAAATCTCCGACACCAATAATCTAGTAAGCATTGCAACAATTGGAGAAGGAGGTTTTGGAAGAGTTAAACTAGTCGTAGACAAAGAAAACCACAAACACTACGCGCTAAAAATGCTCCCCAAGGTGGAAAACAACACTCCAGAGCAGAGGAACCATGTCATCAACGAGAAAAACATCCACAAAGCATGCAAATGCTATTTTATTGTCAAGCTATACAAAACATACGCAGATAGTCGTTATTTGTACTTTGTCATGGAACCCTGCATGGGTGGAGATCTATTTACTCATATGCAGACCCAAGCTGGGAGATGTTTCTCAGAAGAAAACGCGAGATTCATCGGAGCTTGCATTCTGGAAGCATTAGCTTATATGCACAGCCATAATTTTATTTATCGAGACTTAAAACCCGAGAATATGTTAATTGATGAGAATGGTTATATTAAATTAGCCGATTTTGGATTTGCTAAGCAAGTGAGTGCTGGTAGCAAAACTTTTACCTTTGCTGGTACTCCAGAATATGTTGCACCTGAAGTAATTTACAATACTGGGCATAACAAGGCAGTTGATTATTGGGCTTTTGGTATTTTTATCTTTGAACTCTTAGCTGGAAAGACACCATTTAAAAGCAATGATCCTTCGTATATGATTACCTATGGGTTAATTCTGAAGGGGATTGAGAATATTCAGTTTCCAATGCATATTCACAAACACGCAGGTGCGTTGATTAAGAGACTGTGCAGATTGACACCTCATGAACGCATTGGATGCCAAAAAGGAGGCGTCGACGATATAAGAAGACACAAGTGGTTCCAGAACTTTAATTGGTCAGATCTTCAAAATAAAAAAATTAACTCGCCGTTTAAGCCCAAATTAGACAGCCCGTACGATATAAAATATTTTGATAATTTTGATGAGGATTATCCGGAACCTAAAGCAGATCACAGCACTAATTGGGCTGATTTTGATTCTTAAT
>JAODGC010000001.1:4333378-4365041 GCA_027574925.1 Ecitoglossa quadriceps | reverse complement strand
AAATGTTTACTTTGCAAATGGTTCGATAATTATCCATCAGAATAGAAGGTTTATTCTGCTAGCATTGGCGGTTTCAGTATTATGTTACTATCAATATGCGAATTGAAATTGCAAGTCAGCAGATAACAATAATCAATGTCAATTTTTTATACTACTGAATTATAACTGCGACTTTCGCACATGTTTGCCGTCGCTGATTATATTTGGCTTAATGAACAACTGATGAAAACACACGTTTGGTATGACTATTTCGTATATTATATAGAGGCAAGCTACAATTGCTGTTTTCAAGCCCGGGGGGGGCCCACTGATGATTCTCCTAATCTACAAGTTTCTTAATACAAGCGGAAGTATCGTATGATGATAGGCAATCGGAAAATAATGGGACTATGGGTGGTCTTAGAAATAGAAGTGTGGGAAACCAAATATTAATCTGATGCATAACCTAATGATTCGGAAGAAATCTGTAAGGCAAACTGCAACGTCACTTCATCACACTCTTTTGATAGAGTTAATAAACCTTCTACAATTTACGTATAAGACAATTGTATAGTGCGTTACTTTCCGTTTACTTTCATTTATGTTTAGTATTCAACTATTATAACAACTTTCGTGATTGATAGCTGAACAATATTGAATAATTGATAATAATTCTCGATATAGAATTTAATTTTTCCAATCCACGTTTTTTTCACAATCTAAATCAAAGCACCACAATCATTGTATTCGCTGCAATGTTTAATTAATCCAAGTCAACATGAAATATTTCAGATAAACAACACAATTATCCATGCACGTCGTCTGCACAGTCCGCGCCTTGGTGCTTGTGCCTCACGCGACATAAAAATTCAAAGATTATCGCCAGAGACGTGCGGGGGTCTCCTCCAACTAGTATGCGATCGGTGGCAGTGTCCCGATTGCACTTATCAGATGAATTGCTAGATACGCATCGGGCATCAATCGGTTGCTACTCTCCGGTCGGCGGTATCCATTGGCACATCGCACGTGGACGATGTATCAAGGCGCGAGCGTCGACCGCAGGCGCAATCCGAAGGAACGCGCTGGGTTCTTCAATGTTTTCGCCTTTCTGTATACCCTCGACATCTTCCGCACAGCGCGGAAGCGGGACCTCATCGAGGATGATCTCTATGAGCCTCTGCGGGACTGTGAAACAGCGCATATCGGGGACCGACTGGAATTTGAATGGGAGAAGGAACAGGACATTGGGAGGAATTCATTGACCAGAGCTTTGGTGAAGGTGTTTGGGAGGACCTATGCCATCTATGGGTTAGTTGCGCTTGTCGTGAAGAGTACACTGATGTAAGTCATCATAAAGCAACTTAAATTCTTCAAGCTTAACCGGAGGAATTGATTATGTTACCTGGTATTACAGAACTGCTAATCCTTTGATTATGGGACGATTGGTTTCGTATTTTGCACCTGATTCGGACATGTCCCAAGAAATGGCGTGCCTCTATGGAGGGATGTTGATTGTCAGTGGGTTCTTTGGAAGTGCCTTTAACCATCACTACCACTTTCTCATGTCGGTTTTAGGCATTAAAATAAAAGCTGCACTTGTTTCGTTGCTTTACAGAAAATCATTACGACTGACAACTGCTTCCTTGATGCAGTTGACTAGTGGTAAATTGGTTACTTTAGTAAGCAAAGATGTAGCGGCATTTGAATCAGCTATTACCTTCTTCCACGATCTTTGGATTGGGCTAATACAATTGGTGATTGTTAGTTACATGATGTACTATCAGATTCAGGAAGCGAGTTTTGTTGGCGTTGCTCTTCTCGTCAGCTTGATACCAATTCAAGGTGAGTCCGAATTTGCCACAAGTTTCGTGCGTTTTAACAAGATGATATAAATTTGCAATAAACTTTTCTATTATTGGCGATGTGGCGATGAAATAATTGTTTTATTTTTGTAGTGTATATTGCGAAGTTTACAAAATATTTCCGACTTAAAATGTCGGCTAAAACAGATGAACGGATAAAACGCATGCAAGAAATTCTAACATCAATCAAACTGTTGAAATTATACAATTGGGATGGATATTATACTAAAGTAACAAACAACATCCGCATGTAATTCATCCATCACATTCCCTTGTTTCTGATACCAACTAAAACTACTGTTTTTCAGCGAGGAAATGAAAAAACTCCGAATAATCTTCTACCTGAAATCAGTAGTGTTGATCATAAGTCAAATCTCCCAACGGTTCTCCTTCTACATCTGCATCATGTACTATATCTACCAAGGCAACTTCCTCACCGCAGAGAAAGCCTTCGTTGTAATTGGATGCTATAACAACCTGCGATTCGTGCTAACCATTGCTGTTCCAATGTGCGTGTCTCAATTCGCTGAAGCTCGCACTGCAATGAAACGAATCAAACAAGCATTGCTCATACAAAACGTCCCAGAATCGCCCAATGACTTTACAACCTCCGAAGTTATGATTCAAGTCAAGTCAGCTACTGTTGACTTCCTGGGACAAACTATTCTGAAGAATATTCACTTTGAAGCATTTAGTCCCACATTGGTTGCTGTAACTGGTAATGTAGGAAGTGGGAAGAGTACTTTCTTGAAGATGTTGCTTAAAGAAGTCCATACTATTTCTGGGAGTGTTAATGTCACAGGAAGTTCAAGCTATGCATCACAAGATCCTTGGTTATTCCCTGGGACCATCAAACAGAATATTTTATTTGGTCTACCTTACAACAAAGGAAGATATTCCAAAGTTATTAAATGTTGTGCTTTGTTACATGATTTGGAAAGTTTCCCAATGCAGGACAATACTATTGTTAATGACAAGGGACTTAATTTAAGCAAAGGACAACAAGCTAGGATTAATCTAGCTAGAGCGGTGTACAAAGAATCAGAAATCTATTTGTTGGATGATGTTATGGTCTCTTTGGATGCTACAGTGAGCAAACATATCTTTGAGAATTGCTTCCAGGACTTGCTTAAGGACAAATTGGTGGTATTTGTGTGCCATAACAAAAAGTACTTGCAGTTGACAGATAAGATTCTTGTGTTGAACAAAGGACAGGTGGAATCGGAAGGGAAATACGAAGATTTGAAGAACTTAGGGATTGATTTCCAGGCTGATTCTATTGACGCCACAATTGAAAGTAAAGATATTATCAAAAGAATGGAATCCACCGAAGACAAAGAAATAAATGAGGAGGATATTCTTCTTAAAAGTACTAAACAACTCGATCAGCGTCTCTACCTTGAAAATAAACAAGAGGGCAAAGTGAAATTAAGAGTCTACAAAGCATTTTTAGATAGTGCAGGTGGATGGCCTGTCATTGTAGGACTCTTAATACTTTTCTCTTGCGCTCAAATATTCCAGAGTTACTTTGATTACTACATCCAGAACTGGTTAAAAGTCGAAGAGAAGATGAGCAGATTAACGTACAACATAAGCATGAACCTGACCAATACCACTTTTGAAAGTGAAGAATACACTTCACTATATAGTGAACACATAACAACAATTTACATTTATACATTTTTGATAATAATGGCAATCATTTCAATCTCTATCCAACTCTTTACTTTCTTTGGATTAACGACTAAAGCATCGAGAGTACTTCACAACAAAATATTCTCGAAGATTACCAGCGCTACTATGACCTTCTTTGATCAGAACCTATCCGGGAATATTTTAAATAGGTTCTCCAAAGATATCGGAAGTATTGATGAACATCTCCCATATGTGATCTATGAATCATTTAGGATTCTATTTTTTGCAATTGGTATAACATCTGTGATTTCAGTGTCAAGTCCTAAGATGATTATACCCACTTTGGTCATGATGGTGTTGATGTACTTAACACGTAGGAGTTTTGTTACTGCTAGTAGAGGATTGAAAAGGTTGGATGGAATTAGTAAGTTGAATGAAGCAAATAAAGCAGGTTTTAGGATAGGGATAATTGAATCGTTGAATTTTTAGCAAGAGCACCAGTTGTTGGCTTTCTAAATTCTTCATTGGAGGGTCTAACAACCATCAGAGCAAGTTGTAATCAAGTTTTACTGACGCGGCAGTTTGAAAAACACCAAGATTTGAACACATCATCACTCTATATGTTCTTCTCAATAAGCAGAGCGTTTGGGTTTTGGTTAGATACTCTCTGCAAGTGCTACATCACCTTCATTGTGTATACCTTCATTTTGACCAATGAAAGAGGTTTGTTTTGGACTTAGAGTGTAATATTTTCATATTGATTTCTGTCTACTTTCAGTTGAGGGCGCTGGAGGTAAGGTTGGTGTAGTTCTGAGTCAAGCCTTTGGTATGATGGGTCTTCTACAATGGGGTATGCGTCAGTGGGCGGAATTAGAAAACTTAATGACATCAGTCGAACGTGTTATTGAATATGGCGAAGTGGAACAAGAAAAACAAACTGGTGAAGATCCAGACAACTGGCCCATGAAAGGTCGTATTGAATATCACAACGTGTGCATGTCCTACTTCAGTGGGAAACCAGTTTTAACCAACATAAACCTTATTATCCTTCCTGGGGAACGAATTGGAGTTGTAGGACGCACAGGAGCTGGCAAATCATCCATAATATCAGCACTCTTTAGACTGTACAACATCAAAGGACATATCAAAATTGATGATATTGATATCAAAGACATTGAGTTACCAATTGTGAGATCAAAGATCTCCATTATTCCGCAAGATCCTGTCTTGTTTGCAGGGACAATTCGTAGCAACTTGGATCCAGAGCAAGTCCACACTGACATGCAACTTTGGAATAGTTTGAGCGAAGTGGAACTTAAATATGACGTCGAAGGTTTTAAAGATGGACTCCATACAGAGGTTGCTGAAGGCGGGGGTAACTTTAGTGTCGGTCAACGGCAATTGATCTGCCTAGCACGTGCCATTTTAAGAGATAATAAAATCTTGGTTTTGGATGAAGCTACGGCTAATATTGACCCTACTACAGATGAATTGATTCAGGCGACTATTCGGAGATTGTTTACGCATTGCACGATTATCACGATCGCACATCGCTTGCACACAGTGATTGATTCCGATCGGATCGTGGTGGTGCATAATGGAGAGGTGATTGACTTTGACTCTCCGAAGAGATTAGTACAACGACGGACTGGGATCTTCCACAGTATGGCAGCTCAGGTTGGGCTAGCTGAACGCTTCTACGAGGACCAGGACTTAGAGCAGAAGAATAAATAATAATACCAATCTATAAAGTGATAAGTTTTTTTGCCACATATTTTGTGGAGTAGTCGTATGTTAATATTAATGGATCGAGCATTTCTTATCTAGTTTGTACGTGATAGACTTTAATAAATCGTTGAGTACTTGTTTATGTTAAGTGTTTGAATAGGAAAACATTGAGGTTGACACACTTCAAGTTGGGAAATAATCTCGATTTATGTGATAATATGATATAATCATATTCGATAGCAATTATTTAATTAGCCATAAAGCCACCGTCAATAGGAAGACATGTCCCAGTAATCATGGAAGATTTATCGCTGAGAAGATACAAAACAGCATCGGTTACCTCATGAACCTCTCCAAACCTTGAAACGAGATTTAGAAATATTCCATTGACATGAATTTGGTGTTGCATACCTTTTCATCGGAATCTTCGCTAACATAGGTCCCGCCATTTCCGGTTTAGACCAGTCCAATCTGCCCATTTCAGTCATAATCACAGTAGGATTAACACTATTTACTCTGATTCCAAATTGACCCAATTCAGTAGCTGCGCAACGGGTAAAACCATCAATAGCTGCTTTACTTGTGCAGTAAACAGCATGATCTGGAAGACCTGCCATCGCTGCTTGGGACGAAATATTAACAATCGATCCCTTCACTTTTCGTTGTTTTAAGGAGTTAGCCACATGTTGTGTGCATTGGATAACAGCTTTCACGTTGATCCCAAAAGTCCTAGAATAACAAACATGACTTAGGGTGAAAGTGGTTGATCATTTCAGGTTTTACTTATCACAATCTACTTCGGTAATACTTCCAATTGACCCTAACATGGCAACACCTGCATTATTAACAAGTAAATCAATAGGTCCTAAGGAATCAAGTACTTTTTGTGTTTCAGTCCAATTGGAACAATCAGAGACTGCTATTTCAATATTCGAATGTTCCGCTCTTAATTCTTCTGCAATAAAAACACGATAAAATGCATTCCAATCAAGTTACATCCTTACCAACCTAATCGATCCTTGTTCCTTGCCAACGCAAAAACCTTAGCCCCACTTTTCGCCAATTGCAGAGCAATGTCACGTCCAATTCCTTTAATTAGAAATTTATTATAAGCATGTATCAACAATTGCGCAACTCTAGAGATAACTAATTGTTCAGATTAAATACTGACCTTGGCTAGCACCAGTGACGAGTGCTCGCTTCCCAACGAAAGTGATTTCCATGTGGTTCTAGAAAAGTTGTATATTTGAGATAAATATGCAGATAAATGACTGTGGGATATTGTAACGTGTTGAGTTACGTGTGAATTATGCAGTAAACAATTACCAACTCCTCTAACTACGAATTAAGGAAAGAAGTTGGGCGTGATGTTGCTGTCAACAGCTCGAATGCAAATGGCTGGTTTTAATGTTTAGAAAACGTTATCGGCATGTGATAATGTCCTGTCTAACAGGGTCACAATACTATGCTTTGACATACATAGCTACAACTCATTAATAGAGCTAATAACAATGAATTAATAGCAACGCCGTTTAGCAGGTTACTTTATAACCTAGAAAATCCAATTCATGAATGCATTTTTTAGTTGGACAATTAACAAATGAACAATAAACTACATAAGATGGAATAAATATAAATTCTGTTTTGGTATTTTTATCAAATTGTGCTTAGACTAGAAACAATAAAAAAAATCTAATCGATACACTTGCAAATTTTTATTGGGCATATAAACAGACATGATCCATAAATTGCAATTTTAACAAAAAATAATAAAAAACTGTCAAAATTTCTTATCGAAAATACTAAGCGCTTATTTCCTAGACATGAAAGAATATTAAATCGTTGTCTCATGATTGAAAAGCGCAATTTTTTTCATCAAACGCGAGACATCCGTGACTTAAGTAAATATTTGCCATCGCTGATATAGCTTAACTGATTGAAACAGACGTTTGATATGACCATTTCGTATATTACAAAGAACCAAATTGCTGCCTTCGGGTCAGGTGGGCTACTGATGCTGTCTTTCCTAATCTACAAATGTCCTAAATTAGTGAAAGTCGTGATTGGCAATCGAGTAAAACAATATACAAGTAGATGGTTTGTTAAACCACATCGTCACTTACTACTTACATCATGCGCTTATTATAAATTAACTTAATCTGAATAATCTAGGACTCATACATAACATAGTTGAGGAAACATGTTAAACATGCAGGTTACTCACAAATATTTGCGCATTGTGAAATTGTAAATATGAGACCAAATTAAATACTATTGCAGTTGATACGGTTGATTGTTGATGAGATTGGAGCGTAAATGTTTGATTCATGACGTGTTTACTCTTGGACAAGGTGAAAGCAGGTTATGTTTAGTAAACGAGAACAATTTGGTTGTCGTCGCTCAAATAAATACGTAGAGTGTGATTGGTTACCACAAAATGTGGTAACATTTTACTTACTATCATTATATTGCTATATTGAATGGATTGATACAAATCATTTAATAAGATCTTAATTCATTGAGCTTGCAATGAAAGTTGCAAGTTGTGTAATATTTTCAACTGAAATTTTCAAATGGATTTCTCGCAGATAACAAGTTGTTCTCTGTATCATTCAGTTCTATTCAAGTTTGACTTAAAAAATGGCAACCAATGTCTAGCAAATCAATAAATTATTCTTACTAATATGGCATAATATTAAAACTTCGGATATTTTTTCTTACCTTCTACAGTTAAGGTTTGAGTTGATTGATTTTATACCAGGCATGTGCTCAAATGTTGAAATGTGATTTACCCACCAGTTAACCACAACAATGCATTGATGAGTTATTTACTGTAATGACATAGAAAATGTTTAAGTTCCAAGGACATTCGGAGCACACAAAAATAACTATAATATTTACAATTAATATTAAGCATTTCCCATGCAAAAATGTTGTAGTTTTCAACTTTGGTCTTTCAGAATTTTAACTCTATGTTGCAAGACAAGTTTACTTAGTTGTAAGTTATATAAAAGTGCAATTGCACGGTTCTTTAATCCCTCAGGTATATCCCAGGTATATTTGCAAAGCCACATTCAGGTCTTTTTCACCGTCAAGCTCTGAAAATAAAGCCCAAGTTGTTGCAGTTCGTAAATCTTCTGGAAGAGGGTAGTGCAGTAAGTTGTGTGACTAGTCCACTGGTGTTTGCCTGACTGGGTTTCAAATCAAGTTAAGACCTTACCTGTGACTCAACTGTGGTTCAACAAAAAGGGTTACTACGAGTCTACAAGGCCTTTACTGGTTTTTACAACACTGGAAGACTATTGTTACATGCATTTACTACGCCGAACTATATTCTATTGCTCTCTACTAAAGTGGAAAAGGTAGCAAAACGAGAAATCACGAATTTTCAGTTTGCAAGCGCAATCACGCCAATATCAATACTATCTACACAATTCCCATATGGTTGTAAAGAAAAGTCTATAGAAAATTGCAATATATCATTCTACAATATTACGTTGTTGATGGGAATAAACCGGCCTCGTCCGTTTAAGCATTCAGTGAACACAAAATCAATATTAACGCATGAAGACAAATGACTAACGCTTCGTAGGTATGTGCAACAACTTCAGGTGCCTTTCACCGTTTAGTGTGAACATGTGATAATATTGATGTCGTTTAATTTGCTTGCATGTCAATGCGTTCATTTAACTGTTCTTCACTCTTTGTGTGTTGTTGCATATGCAAATACATAAGGAGAAGAACAATTAAAATGAATTGTGTTGCATTTGTGACTGAACCTTACCAACTCGCTCAAACACAGTGTAAACACAACACAAAGGTAACTATCGTGTGGCGTATGACGCCAGTCGGCGGCATTCGCAATTTCAATCTATGAATCGCGTCGCGGCGCGTTCGGCGGCGGTGATGGTGCCTTCTATTTCAGTGCGGTACCGGCCGCTTTATGGGCCAGTCGAACGGTCGAGGGCAGACGTGCTGATGATGTGTTGTGCGTACGAAAAGATTGTCAATGACGAATGAAATGATGACGAGTCAATTTAACGAAAAGCATTAACATAACATTTAGTGAGATACTGAATTGAAATTTGTTCATATTTACTACTTAAACGATCTGCTTGACAGCGAAATAATAAAAACCTACCAAATTTATCATCAGTATTTCTTAAGATTTAAATAGTGCTTCTTTATATATGATAATATTTAATTGTGTTAAATAGTGATTCTGATTTATGTAACCTAACTGTGGAGTATTGTGAACCATCAGTTTACACTGAAAAATGGATGCTGAAAAGCGAGAGAAACGGAAGCCGAATCCAAGGGCGAGTAGTAACCTCTTATCATCACTGTTCCTATTGTAAGTTGGTTTTATTTATCACGAAGTATTATTGTAATTGGCTACAACTATCGTATTCTAAACAATACAATCCATCACCACATGGTTGATAAGTCTCAACGCTGACTATCTCTATCAATATCATGAGCAACCATTTTATTGGGCTGCTGATATACATTGTATGCTTCCAGTGAAAATATTAACGACTAAGAAGTGTATTAAAGAGTGATAAATGTGCAATATGTTTATCGTGCTTATTTATAGTTTTGAAGTGCAAATAAGTTAAAAGTTACTATGATAGCCAAAGGTATGTCAGAGTTTGATCATTTTATACCTAATCTACCTTAGAAAGCAGTAATTCAATTGTCTTTTTAAACTAAAATTTTTATTTCTTTATTGTTTTTACATTTGTTTGGTGTTTAAGGCAGCAGTGAGTTTCTAAATGAAAGAAGGATTCGTGAGAACCAACGATCAGTTAGTAATTTATACACTTAACTTAGTATTCCATGAAAAACTTAGTATAATTGATAATACAATTCAGTATAATTATCGTTTAAGGTAAAATCTAACCAACATTTAGATAATTATGTCACTCTGTCTCTTCAATCGTTAGTTTCGAAATGATTTAAGTATGCAAGCAATTTTTGAATCTCTTTAAGAATCAATCATCTTTAATTCTCTGAAATTATTCAACATCAGTATACAGACGTTCAACTGTTCTCATCATGAGATATTTGCTTGTCATGCAAGTACGACTTGTGAAACAGTCAAATACTCTTAAACATGCGAATAGCAGAGGAAACTAGGACTCACCAGGTATTTTTCGGTATTTTAAGTCTACTCACATGCCGCCTCCGGCATTATACCGTCGCCGTCGTGACTAACTTCTACATTGACCTCTGAAACATTGATTTTCGTACGCGCTGCCAATAAGATAGAATGCGGTGCTTTTTACAATTGATAATGAGCGTGGTGTTTTGAACAACTTGACATTGTAACCACAGGTCCATGATGATGCTGTGCGTAAATTTGAAGCAATTCTGAGCAAATTATGTTATATTAAAATATGCTTTTTTAGGAAAGCATAGAGTACAGTGGAGAATCATAGATTATAATATCACTGTTTTGTTCTTTGGTGCTGTTCTAATTGAAGTAATGCTTTGTCAGTATGTTTAAATAAAATGCAATATGCTATACCACAACCAAGGCCACTCCTTGCTGATTAACACGAAACAAAGTGTGTTTAAACACATCGTGATTAAACGGTTTAAATGATTACACGAGTTGGATTTCCTTCGTACACTAATCGCTTTAAATGTTTATCAAATAGTTGAGCTAGAGAGTTGAATCAAGCCACATAAATCCTTTGAATGGATCTGTAAGTTTCCACTTATCAAATACTTTGCAAAAGTTAGTACCTAACACGTGATTTCACTAGACAAAGAACTAGAACATGTAGACTCAAGTTATCTTTATGCAAGTATATACAATATATGTCTACTCATTGTGTACATGAATAGTAATTTCATATTTGCACTGATTTAACAGGATCAAAGTTGATATAAGATAGGATGCTAAGAAATTAGACTGAAATCACCTTGTTCAAGTGCTTGGTGCGTAAATGATGGATTGTTTATTAACTTGAGTCTTGTTTATTATAAAAGCATGACGTTGCAGCTTAGTTTCGTTTTCTTCGTATGCTTATCATTACGTCATAAATCATATGATTAGATTGGTTTCTTACAATTCCATTCTCAAACAACCTAAGATCCTTCCACTTATGTATTGTTTTACCAGATTGCCAACTGCCATTCGATACTACTCATTTGTTGATTAGAGGAAACCTCTCAGACCTGAGAACAACAGCTTGCCTCTTTATAATATTCGAAAATGTGTTTTACTCTGTTAATTCATTCAGAGATATAATATAATCAGCGATGGCAAACATTTGCTAAAAGTTGCAGTTGACGCGCCATTTCCTCCAATCTATCGCAACAATTCACACCTGTTATTTGCTATTTATGGGAAGTTACGTGATACGATAGTAATGTTTTGGAATATGTCAATTAGACTTTATTTATGTGGAAGTCTTAATGTGGCATTACTCAAGTGCTGCACTTTGTACGTTTGTTCGCGGCCATTTAAAGTTCTGAAATAGAAAATTTACTTCCGCACTCTGACAAACAACCATAATCAATTTGCTATCATTTCCAACTTTGGAATGTCGCAATTGAATGTTGTGTGGCGCAAGATACAATGAAATTGTACTTCTCGTTATGCCCAATTAAGAGTTACCAGTTACCATGATAGCATGATCATTGAAAGGACATTTGGTCCATTGTGTTGATGTTAATCATACACCATACGCATGAAAGTGTTTGGATATCATGTGACAATTAAGAGGTTTTAATATGTGTGCTTGAACAATAATAATATTTTGTATCGATGTGGGTTAAACAAAATAAAGAGAACTTGTTTTCCTTTGATTACATTTACACTTTTTGTTTGTATTTCATTGTGACGAATCAAGTAAACATTGTTGCTTATCCCTTTCGTACCCGTATGTAGGGTGTAGGGTTTTCTGGTATGGGTGGTGTAGTACCCGGTCATAGACCGACACTGTATTAGACCTTCAACTACTGGCCGCCCGTAGCTGGACTGTTTGTTCGGGAGGAAAGCTCTTTTAGGTTTTAATCATAACCCTCCCACGATCTCGTAAGCCAACCAGTACCATGCGTGCTACCAAGGCGGTTAAGAGAGATAGTTATGATTAAACTTTCATCTGAAATGGAATTTTCTTTGTTCTCGTAATTCCCGCTCTTTGTTGCAGTTATATGATACCTATATTCTACCGGTCGTTTAAGAAAGAACTTACTGTGGACGATCTCTACGACCCACTTGACGAACATCGGTCTAAATACATCAGTGAGAAACTCGGAAAATTCTACAACCGATACAAAAACAAGTACAAGAAATGGTCACTACATCTAGCTATACTCCGCACCTTCTGGCTAGAATTCCTCGCAACTGGCCTTATAACGCTTTTTAAGGAACTTATATCAATGTAATTATTTCGCCAACAAACGATGCTAGTTAGTTACATTGCTCACATATCTTTCAGCATTTTTACGCCAATTTTGATAGGAAAGCTGGTCGCGTATTTTGCACAAACCGAAATGGTTATAACGCACGAGGAAGCTTATTACTACACAGCAGGACTGATATTCTGTATGAGTATGGATCGCATCTTATCCCATCCTTCCATGATGTGGATAATGCACGTGGCGATGAAAATGCGTGTCTCCTGCAGTGCCTTAGTCTATAAAAAGACACTAAGATTGAGTAAAAGTGCATTGGGACAGACTACAGTCGGACATGTTGTGAATTTACTCTCGAACGATGTGAGCAAATTTGATCAAGGATTTGTCCTTGCACACTTTTCTTGGGTGGCTCCAATTCAGTCTGTTGTGGCAATTTACTTCCTGTATAAAGAGATTGGAGTAGCGTGCTTTTTGGGAGTTGGATTCTTGTTGATGTTTATTCCCGTACAAAGTGAGTTATAGCTTAGTTTAGACTTACAGTGATTTTATTAATCTCGTTTTAATGTTTTAGTGATGATGGCTAAAAGGACTTCAGTTCTTCGCCTTAGAACTGCCTTACGAACAGATGAACGTGTGAGACTGATGAATGAGATTATTTCTGGTATCCAAGTGATTAAAATGTACACGTGGGAGAAGCCATTTGCAAAATTGATTGCCTTAAGTAGATCGTAAGTCTTACAAGTTATCCCTAAAGTGTATAAAGGAGCTCTGTAATGGTTTGATTGTAGGAAAGAGATGAAGTCCATCCGTGCGCACAAAATTCTCATCGCTTTGACATACTCCATTGAGCTGTTTGCATCCCGTACCGCCATCTTCATTAGTTTAGTGTCCTACGTCCTTATGGGAAACAGCGTCACAGCCGAAACAGCTTTCGGCATCACAGCAATCTACAACGTGATGAAGACAACGATTACCTTCCTCTTTACTATCAGTATCACTTCCTTGGCTGAAGTAAACATCTCTATCAAACGTATCAAAAAGTTTTTGGATTCTGAAGAGCTTCCCGATAAAATGCTAATGGCTCCATCAGTGATTACAACCATAGACAACAAAGGAAAGGATCAAGCAGATAAACAAGAAAATGGTACTAGTAATCGTCTATTGAAACCAATAGCACCCAAAGTCATCCTTAGTAAAATTTTTGCCAAGTGGAACAAAGATCACTCTGATGATACCCTTTCTGATATCAACATTAGTATTACCAACCCACAGCTGTTTGCTATAATAGGGCCAGTTGGAAGTGGGAAAAGCAGTCTACTAAATGTTATTCTCTCTGAACTTCCAGTAACTGAGGGACAAGTGCAAATATCGGGTGAGGTATCTTTCTCTGCGCAGGAACCATGGTTATTTGCTGGTAACGTCAGACAGAATATTCTTTTTGGAGACAATTATGATGAACAAAGGTATCGCAGAGTGTGTAAAGTATGTCAATTGGAATCTGACTTTGCGCAGCTTCCACATGGAGATAAAACTTTAGTAGGTGAACGTGGAAAAACTCTGAGCGGCGGCCAAAAGGCAAGAGTTACTTTAGCCAGATGTATCTACAAGAAGGCTGACATTTACCTGTTGGATGATCCATTATCTGCTGTTGATGCTAATGTCGGAAAGAAAATGTTCCATGAATGTATACGTGGATTCCTCGGTGGAAAGATCTGCATTTTGATCACACATCAATTGCAATATTTAAAGAGTGCTGACAACATCTTGATTTTAAAAAATGGTACTGTAGGAGGTTTGGGGACATACAAGGATCTTCAAAGCAGTGGTCTTGACTTTGCTAAACTCTTAGAAGATTTCCAATCAGCTGAGGAGGATGTAGAAGTGCGAAAAATTAAATCCAGACAAAACTCAGTCAATTCGGAAAGCGATGAGATTAAATCTTTGTTAGATGATTTGGATGACGAACCTAAGATGGAACAAGAAAATGTTTCATCAGGTACAGTCACCGCTAAAACTTATCGAAGGTACTTCCGAGCAGGTGGAAATTACTTTATTTTGTTTTGGTTGGTCATGGCATTTTTGGCATTTGAAGTTGTTTCGAGAGTAGCAGATTATTACATTACTTATTGGGTCAATATGGAGCAGTATTTCGCGTTAAGTGGCAATATGTCTACTGCGCATCAAAATGCCACAAGAACCGAGTTAATTTATGAGTACACAGGAATTACAATTGGTACTATTTTCTTAGCAATATTCCACAATCTATTTGTCTTCATTTTCTTGATGAAAGCCTCAGTCAACTTGCACAACTACATTTTTGAGCAGTTGGAGAAGGCTAAGATGAAATTCTTCAATGCTAATCCAACTGGGAGGATTTTGAACAGATTCTCGAGAGATTTAGGCGTCATGGATGAATACTTACCCTACATTATTACGGATTGTGCTGGCATTTTCTTATTATTGGCTGGTACCATTGTCTTGACAAGTATTGTGAATCCTATGTTGTTACCACCTGCGTTGGTCTTGACTGGTCTGTTTTACCTCCTGCGGGTTATCTCTTTGCGGACAAGTAGAAGTGTGAAGAGAATTGAAGGAATAAGTAAGTTGGTCTGTTGAAATTGATATGAACACTTAACTAATTCGATATTTTCGGGTCAATTGCAGCTCGAAGTCCGATCTTCAATCAAATGACTGTTACCATGAATGGCCTCAGTACAATCCGTGCCTTCTCCGCAGAACAGATGTTGATCAAAGAGTTTGATAGTTATCAAGACTTGCACAGTTCAGCCTGGTTTCTCTTCATCGCATCAACTCGTGCGTTTGGCTTCTGGCTGGATATTCTTTGTGCCATATTCATTGCATTGGTTATCATCGTGTTACTGGCGTTAAATACTAATATGTATGGAGGGGATTTAGGATTGATCATCACTCAATACATGGGCTTGATGGGTGCTTTGCAGTGGGGAATGAGGCAGTGGAGTGAGCTGGAGAACCAGATGACATCAGTTGAAAGAATCCTAGAGTATACTAAACTGGATAACGAACCAGAAAGAGATGGCAATATAACAGTTCCCAAAGGATGGCCTGACAAGGGTCAGCTTGAGTTCAAGAGTGTTACCATGCGTTATCTTGCACATGAACCTGCTGTGTTGAAACAATTAAACTTTGTTGTGCATTCCGCCGAGAAAGTTGGTATTGTTGGTAGGACAGGGGCAGGAAAATCGTCCATTATTGTGTCACTTTTCCAACTGTATGAACTTGAAGGTGCTATTATTATTGATGATGTTGATACTACCAAACTGCCACTGCATATTGTAAGGTCAAAGGTGTCAATTATTCCACAAGAACCTATTTTATTCTCGGGTACAATGAGGAAGAACCTTGATCCATTTGATGAGTACAACGATGAAGTCCTTTGGAATGCCTTGGAGCAGGTGGAGTTGAAGGAAGTTGTTGCTGAGATGGCACAAGGTCTGCATACGAATATTTCTGAAGGTGGTTCTAACTACAGTGTTGGCCAAAGACAACTCGTCTGCTTAGCCAGAGCAATTATTCGAAATAACAAAATACTTGTACTTGATGAAGCTACTGCCAATGTTGATCCCCACACGGATGCGTTGATTCAGAAGACAATACGGAAGAAGTTTGCTGATTGCACTGTGTTGACTATTGCCCACAGACTGCATACTGTGATGGACTCCGATAAGATTTTGGTGATGGACGATGGAAGAGTCGTGGAGTTCGACACTCCTCACATGCTGTTGCAGAGGGAGAAGGGGATATTTAGAGATATGGTAGAGACGACAGGCGTGGCCACTGCCAAAAATTTGAAGGAGATTGCCGAAAAGGTAAGCACTTGGTTCTATTTCATTGGAGAATTATTTAGGTTGGATTTGTTACAGGCATACAATGTAGTAAAAACAAAATGATGGAGACTAAAGTGCCTCTGAACGTGGACTGCATTCCACACATGGTATTCCTTAACACACATTGTGATATTATGGCTTAATAGAAACGATTATTTTTATAACATCAAATTGGTGGTCAATTTACTGTTGTCATGCGTAAAGAGAAGCGATGCAAGTGTGGGAGCTGTACCAGGGCTATAGAGCCAGAACGAAACCGTTTGGATGGGCTTGTTGTAAGAAGAATGATCTTTAGAGAATTTGGTTTCTATAAATTGAATAAATCTTTCAAACACTTACGAATTTATTGCACCTTATAAGAAAATTAGGGAATGTTTCCTATAGTTATGTTCAATTCCATTTTAGGTTGTTTGGTGATGTCAGATGTTCTGTCAGAACAATATTTGTACTGTCAGTAAATTCATTTTAGATTGGTCAAGCATCTAAATTCTATTTTCAATCTATTAAGTAAAATGCAGCAAAATTATTTTTACATCCATCTAGGATGTATGCCAGTTGTCTTAGCCGATGTATCTTTTCTACTCTTGGACAAGTAAGGTGTCTTCCTAAGAACTATAGAAGACGTAAACTGTCGAAATCTAAAGACCAAAAATACAAATCACCTTTCAAGCACAATCCACATTCTTGCCGGCGTGTAATTGTCGATTGTGATGTCGGCACAGATGATGCTGTCGCTTTATTTCTTTTGTTATCAGCAGAGCTCAAAAAAATGATTAAGATTGAAATGATTGTTTGTTCCCGAGGGAATTCGTCGTTATTGAACGTTACCAGGAACACAGTCCGTCTTCTGGAAGCTGCCAATCGCACTGATGTATGTTGAATCTCAACTATGTTCCTCATGAAGGTTTAATTTGTTAGTTTTAAGATACCAGTTTACATGGGTTCACACGACACTTTACTTGCCAACTGTAATCCAGATGAATTTTATCACGGTGTTGACGGGTTTGGAGATTTAAAGCATGATCATGAACCTGATTTATCTATCGTCAAGCCACAATCTGCGCTGCAGGCAACCAGTGAATTAATTCTCAAGAATCCTAATGAGATCACTTTGATCAACCTGGGGCCATTGACAAATACTGGACTTCTCTTGAGATACTACAAAGAGACAAGGACTAGCATTAAGGAGTTGTTTATAATGGGTGGGAATCACAAAGGAGTAGGCAATGTGACTTCGGCAGGTGAATTTAATTTTTGGATGGATCCAGAAGCTGCCCATAATGTTTTCGTTTGTGCTGGTTGTCCAATCACACTGGCGACATGGGAAGGATGTCTGAATAGTAAAATTCCTCTCGTAAATATAGTTCTCATGCATTAATTAATGTTTCCTTTGATATTTCGTTATTGTTCTAGAAATGGCGTAATGCGCATCTCACCAAAAAAGGAGGTCCTACCTGGAAGTTGATCGATCGTGCGGAGCAGGCGATTTATAAAAATCCAAAGAGTGACTGGTTACCGTGCGATGCTTTTATGGTGGCTTCAATTTTGTATCCAGATTTGATAAAAAATAGTATTCAACGACACTTGGATATTGAATTAAATGGATACTTAACACGTGGTCAAACTGTCTTAGACCATTCTAATAAAAAGACAGTTAATGCGAACATCATTCGAAAAATTGATCCAGAACAATTTAAGGAGTTGATTTATGAGGTACATACTGAATTTTGATGTAATAAAACCAACTAATTTTATTATCTATGATATTTTGTTTAGACCATTACAACATTTATATTCGACTATATTCCCTCTTCCAATGGGAACTGAAATTTACTTCATTCCCAATTCTTGTGCTAAATGTTCTATCATTCTCTCATTCAGCAACATTGACATGTGATTTCCTTCAAATGTCTTTAAATTTACTAGTTCCTCGCATATTTCTTGTAGTTTATAATCGTTTGCAATGTTTTTAATAGCAAGTGTTGTAGGCTTGTATAATGTAACATCACTTTTGATTTTCACACTTTGCGCTCGAGCTTTGTAGGCAATAACACTCATAAAACGAGAATGAAAGCTGTGCATTAAATTTTTAATATGCTTGTTACGACTTTCATCAGCTGGATCGAGGTAAGTAGCAATGGAAATCTCAACTCGTTCGGCGTAATTCTTTCCCTTGAGGAGTTTTTTCCTTAGTTCAGATAAGTTTGCATTTACCATAATAGAATTTACCAACGATTCTATCAAGGAACATTCAAAATCAACATTACTCTTTGCTGTGGCCGATTTCAGAAAATGATACATTAATTCAGGCGCACCATCAATGAGAATCAGTCTTCCCTTGATATTCTCGCCTTCGAACTTCCTGCAAAGTTCAATTGCAGCCAAGTTGCCAACTGAATGTGCAATGAATGTAAACGTTTGGAACGATGTAATATCATCCTTGACAGCCTGCAATATTTTTTTCTCAGAGTACTTATAATTTTTTTAGCAAAAAGGTCTTACTTACGTTATAAACGTGTTCAACAATGACATCAACATCCTCTTGTTGATATGTAATTGCATCATAATTAACAACCTTCATGTGGCAATTCATTAATTCAGACATAAACTTATATGGTTTAAGATTCCCATCAATACCTGGGAATGCCAATAGAAAATCGCCTCGTTTCTTAGATTTCTCCTCATTAAAGTCAACAATACTCTTCTCGTTGGATGGCAATTGGACACCTGGTATCAACATCACCAATCCAATAACCTCTTCTGCATTACTAACATTTATATTATCTAAAGTCTTTGAACTCATTTCTTCCAATTTAGCGAATGTTAAACTACGCAGATCATTAGGAGTCAGAACCATCTCAAAGTCCCTCTCGAGCGTTTGTTTAATTTCTACTGCCATCATAGAATCCATTCCCAATTCTGGTAATGGTGTATGGGCACTTACTGTTTTCACATTCTGTACTCCCAATATCCTACAAACAGCTTCTATCGGGGAGGCCGCCGTTCCCTTGTTGAATTTCTCCGCAACTACCATACTGGACACAATTGGATTGTTCTGCAGCAGAAGTTTATCAAACACTTCCAGGCAACTACGAATCTTCTGTTGAAGTGTGCCTCCGATGGCAATTTCATTATATTCCTTTTGTAATGTTTCTAAAAGACCCACATCTCCCACTGCCCCCCATTGTACTGCTAATGCTGGGTATCCTGCAGCATGACGCATTTCACAAATGCGTTCCATTGCTGAATTGGAATAGCCGTAATTTGTTTGCCCTGCATTCCCTCGACCACAGGATACTGAGGAAAATACTACAAATGTGCTCAGATCTGGGCATACTTCTCTTGTTATTTTATTTAGATGTTCAGTTAATATTGCTTTGGGTTCCATGGAAGTCTTCATTGTTTCTAAAGTTTGGTGTTCAAATATTGAGTCCTTTAGAACAACAGCAAGATTGAAAATGCCATCAATTGGGATTTTTTCATGAAGTTTTTTAAGTGCTGTGTAACAAATATCGTAATTGATGACATTCTCTATAAGTATGGTGATTTTAACTCCATGCGACTTCCAAATTCTGAAAGTCATAGTTCTAGTTCCTTGATTATATCAAGTTTTAATGAGAATTAACTTACGCTATTCTGTATCTTTGGTATCCAGTTGTTACGCCTTTTCTAGAAGACAGAATAATATGCTTTGCTCCACGAACAACCAACCAATCGGCCAACTCTAAACCAAACCCTCCCAATCCACCAAAAATTATATAGGATTTGTTGGGATCACAGTGATATCTGGGCACAACTTTGTGGTCTTTTTCATGATCAATACGGATCAATACTTTGCCGATATGTTTCCCAGTGCTCATATACTTAAGTGCTTTATCTAACTCGTCCATCTCAAATACAGTTCGTGGCAAAGGTTTGACGTATCCTGCCTGAAGTGCATCTTTCCACAAGTTTGTAATCACATTCGAATGTTTGTTATCAAGCATGAATTTATCAATCATGCACCCAATTAGTCTGCATTCCTTCATTGCCAATTCAACACTAATTCTGGTATTTTTCTCCAGATCATATTTTCCGATCTCAAGAAAACATCCTCCGTGAGCTAAGCACTCAACTGATGCTTGTAACTTCTCCTCAGCTAACGAATTGAGAACTATATCAACTCCGATGCCTTTAGTTTCCTCAATGATCATTTGTTTGAAGGAGGTGTTTCGTGAGCTTCCTATATGCGATGGTTTGATGTGTGGATAATGTTTTTGGAGGTACGCATATTTCTCCTTAGTACCCACAGTAACAAAAATATTACAATTAAAGTAAGTGCAAATGTTCAAAGCTGCGAGTCCAACTCCACCGGTTCCAGAATGAATCAGGATGGATTGTCCACGTTGAAGATTTGCTTTCTACGAACATGCAAATGTCAATGAAGTGCTCAAATCTAGTGGGAATGTTAACGTACATAAATTAATCCATACATCACTGTCGTGTAAACTACAAAAACAGTTGCTCCGTCCTCCATACTCACTTCATCGGGAATATTTAGTAAAATGTCACCACTTTGTGCCATATTAGAAATACCACATGAACCCATAGCCATGACACGTTTACCACTGCAAATACAATTGAAATCAAATAGTTTTATGGTAGACATGAAAAATTAGAATATATTATTAATATACTTTGTATCAATGCCAGCATATTCAAAACCTAGACCACGTTCTTGTAACAACCTATCCGTTGTGACCGCATCGATTGAAAGTTTCCCAGATGCAAGCATTACATCTCTAAAATTTAATGCTGCATACATAATCTAAATCAGAAGTTTAATTAAATTTTCAATAGGATACTACAATTTCGGATGTGATACCTTAACAGTTGCTGCTTGATTGGGTCTAATTGATCCTTGTGTCCATGAGAGGGTAGATAAATCTCCTGGAACCAATGTTGTCCCATACCAATGATGAGCAGATATCTTATCAATATCGGCAAGTAACAGGTGCCTGTAGGTTCCCCATTGTCCACTATTATAAACATTAAACCTCATTTGCTTCTGCAATTGTTTATGAATGTTTGCATCGTTATTATTTTCGTCATAACAAAGTATATTGTCTTGAATAAAAATACAAGTTATTTTATTACATCCTGGCTCTCTGTTTAAACAGTTCGCAAAGCCTAAGATGCCATGTTTGTTACTACTTTGTGCCAATAAGACTACTTCTTCATATGATTTTATTGCATCTTGTACGCTTTTCAGCCAATTGAGTTCGTTTGCTTCTGAAATATCTATTGTTGTGGTGTTTGTTACTTTTGGAAGACGTTTCCGTATAAAATACACTCTGCTAGGATATATCACCTTGTGCCCTTCTTCTTCTGTGATAGGTTTAAGATTGTGTGTTGTAAGTATATTGTATGATTCAGGAATCTTAACTTTCATTGAAGCTATAATCATGACGAATCCATCCGGAATTAGAATCTTTTCAATTTGTTCAAAATTAATCTCTGTTGGATTTTTGCAGATCAGTAAAATGTTTGCATCTTTCATTTCTGGTACAATTTTGCAATTGGCTACTTGTAGATCTCCCTTCTTAGAAACAATTGACATATCTGGGATGACTAATGGTAAATCCTCAATTGCGTCACAAATTTTTGGACTAACAACATCATCTGCCTCTTCATTTTCTCCTAATAATTCAGTCACTTTAAAGTTTATCGTTGGTTTACATTCCAACAATAATTGAATATTAATTCGCACCGAAGTAGCTAAGTCAGTAGTAATTTCATTAGGTACAAATTGATAACTTTCCAGAACTGGTTTGAGGCGGTCCTTTCTTCTTACAATTGACTTAGCATTAAGTCCTCGAATCTCAACATATCTTGATCTGATAATCATAGAGTCTTTAAAGAAGCGCACAGAAACCAAGTGATCTTCCTTCGTGCTACAATAATCCGAGTGTTCTTTTGGGCGAATGACAAGACGTTCCACACCAACGGGAACGTAAAGACTCCTTGTGTTATATTGCAAAAGGCAAACTTGCATCATGTTATCCAGGAAGGTAACCCAGTTATTATCCCATTTTATCGTAGCTACAGAAGGAGTAACTTCGTGAATTGCACGGAACATACCTCTGAAAATTTGACACAAGATTAACAAGCCTTAACAATATAATAAAGTACCTGTAATTATATCCTCTCAATCTCAACTCTCTGTAAGCATCTTTAGTTGACAAAACGTATCCATCTTTACATTTATCCGGCTTCTCTTCTTCTTCGCTAATGAACATTTCGTTTCCGTCTACTTCGTTTTGATGGTCCTTTATTATTCCAGTTACAACAGTTGCATTGTTCTCTGATACCTCAAAGTTACCATTCCTATCCAGTGTAATATACAATTCCAGTGCTTTGTTTTCTGCCAAGCTGCAAGCTCGATGGAATTGAACATTTTCAAATACCACACTCAAATATGAGTAAGAAAAATTCCTTCGCGATGCAAATAAATCCCAAACTCTTTCTAAGTAACCCGTAGCAGGAAATAAAACCCTATCTGAAATAAAGCTTTAGTACTGGTAATCGTGTTACCTTCGCAATCGTGTTCTTACTATCAATTAAATGTCCCCTGTAGAATGTGTGCATAGTGGTTTTAACATCAATCTTATCATATATCTCATCTCTAATTGTATTTTCATGAAACACATTCATTACGTTGTATGTTTTGTGTTTCCATTTGAGAAGATGGGATAACATATTGGTACCAGAACTGACTGGGTATGTTGCAGGTGGATATAATTTGCATACTGCTGGTTGGTAACCAAGTTCATAAAGACGTCCAAGATTGACGAGGAATTCAACTTTGCTGAGATCATTGCCAAATGTTAGCAAGTTGGAACTTTTGGAGAAGTTTTGTATGTCTAGGGATGTGTTACCTAAACATACAATTGTTCCTTTGTTTGAATAACAATATGTTGATTGAAGCCAATTTTTAATTTCGGTGGCATTTGTAGTACGTGGTTCAGTTTTTAAAATATCAAAAGGAAGATTTAGTTCCATGAATACTTTCAAGAAAACGTTCAAATCTTCTTCTAAGGGATTTTCTTCCATTATCTTTTTAATAAGGGGTAATTGAGTAATACAATTAAATTTGTTGATTCTGAAATCTCCAGAAATTAGTAGGATATTATGGTCAGAAAATTGTCTTCTTGCGGATGATCTTATTTCCGTTCCAACAATAGTAAATCCTCTATAGAGATGTGAATCGGTATGCTTTTTGAACGATTCCTCCAACAAACTAATATATTCCATGTTGTTGCAGTTAATTATGGCTTCATGAATAGAGTCTAAAGCAGATTGTGTTCTTCCACTATAACATACCAGCCTGCAGACAACGAGGTGACACTTTTCTGGGTTGACTTTATTGAATTTCTCAAAAATTGCATGCGCATTTGCACCACCAAATCCGAAGCAGTTTACACCAGCATATTTTTTGTGTTCTGGAAAAGGTGTGACTTCAGTCACCACCTCTAACCTATGTTCCTCCAGAGCCGCTACCCCCTCTCTGGGCGTGTCATAATGAATATTGGGTGGAATGTTTCCCGAATTTAAAGCACTTAGAACCTTTACCACTGAGCACAACCCCGCGGAAGGCTCAGTGTGTCCAATATTACTCTTCACTGAACCGATCATCAGAGGAGCGTCTTTTGTCGGCTTGAAGAAACTATCAATTACTTGCAATTCTTCTGGATCGCCAACTCTGGTGCCCGTCCCATGTGCTTCGAGAAATCCAATGTCTTTTGGATCAACACCTGCTTCGTTATAGACATCTGTTAAAACATGTGTTTGGCCTTCGAACGATGGGAATGTGATGCCCGTTATTTTGAAGCCATCTGCATTTGTTTTGGAGTGCACGAGTTTTGCATAAACTCGCTTTGCTTCTGGGAGCTTTTGTAACACAAGTGCTACGATAGCTTCGGACCTAGTGTAACCAGTTGCTTTATTGTCGAATGGACGACATCCACTTCCAGTGTTTAGAACACCAAGCCTTAGAAGAACACATTTATTAGATTTATTTACACTTGCGATATATTATGGTACTACCTAGCAAATTGCAGTGTAGAAAATGCATCCAAGCATAAATTACTGCTTCCAACAATTGCTCTGTCACATCGTCCTTCCCGAATAGCTGCATAGGCTGCGTCTAGTGCATACATTCCACTACTACATGCTGTATCACAATTCATAGATGGTCCATTCACTTGAAGATAGTAACTTGCTTTTTGTGCATTCATAGAACGAGTAGCTCTAGAAAGAAATTGTTCCTCAAAATATTACTAAAACACAGCATTTTGCTAACAAACCCAAAGAGAAGATTGGTTCCGCTCTGGTGTACATTACAAATACATCCTTCAAGTTCAGATGAGCATCCGCCAGTAAAAACTGCTGTATTCGTGCCTTTTAATTCGTCCGGATGTATTCCAGCATCAAAAATGGCTTGATATACTTGTTCCAACAGGATGCGCACTAATGGATCAGCAAACTGTGCTTGGAAGCTATGTGTACCAAAATAGCCTGCATCATAATTCTCCACATTTGGAAGCCTACCACTCAACTTGGGGATTTCTGGATGGTTTACCCATGGACGGGAGGTATCCTCACTGCAGAGATCTACTTTGTTAAGTAATTGATCGATGTATTCTTTTGCATTACTTGAATTCGGGAATTGTCCCGATATACCCGTAATGACGATATCACTCTCGGATTCATTATTGGCTAGCGACATGATTAGACACTACGGTTTACTATCAAGTATCTGTTTTTATACTTACCAGAATGAATGATGCATTTTTAATTAATTAACTTTGGTTTTTGGTTCATTGAATAATGTGTTGTTAGGTGCAAGGTTCAATACATTTGAATATTTTGCAATAATATAACATACTTTTATTGCATTCAATTCAACTTCCCTATACTTTCAAATACAATGCCTTATAATCCATAATTAAAATATTTTTGTGCCACTTTCTAAAAATTATCACATTTACAACCTAGTATGATACTCAATTATTTCACTAAACTTTTATTGAATAATATGCTCAAGTGATTACTTTCAATTGTACTTACTACTTATTCTTTCTTTCAAATCTGTGTGACTTCATAATTATTCGCTATATTTTGAACAGTAGCAGTGGAGGGATTCTAATATAATATATATTATTGCAATAAATAATTACTTCATGAATTGTATCGAATGCAGTCCACTCACAATAATCTCCTATTCTGCAATCAATTAGTTGAGACTTTTCTGCATTTATTTTATTATGTTTCTCCGAAATTGCATTGGGATTGGTACTACCAAACACAAAACTAATTGCACTTGCAATAAATTTTTTACTCTGGAGAAGATATGACTTGAATTAACACTTTCAATCTGTTTTGTTTTAAAGCTGCGGTTATGTTTATAGCCCTTAGAACCCTTAGCACCAAACAGCAAACAGCAAACCTGATGGTGCATGGTATCCAATATTACCTGTTCAGTTGGGCGTGTAAAAGTGTATTTTATTTAGTTATAGTTATCGTAGTTATAGATGAATCGTAAGGTCATAATTTTGATTATGTTTAGTTTCCCTCCCACAATTCCCAGGCCACTATATTTGCTAGTTGATTATTAACCGTCACCCCACCTCTGGTATGAAGAAGTTTTGTAAAGTACAGAAAATTTGTTGTAGTAGAAAACGAAGCGTGAGGGCGGCAACTTGTCTCTCAATTATATACCAATATTCAACATTAACTTCATCTGTTATTTCCCACTCATAATCAGCGACGACAAACACATTGAAGTCGCAGTTGACTAGAAATTTCCACAAGCAATCGTCAGACAACAATTCAACAGCTTTTACTGAACTGGTTGTCACAGGTTTTTGGTTAGTTTATTCGAAATGACTAATTCTTCTGGATTGCTAACGTCGGTGTCGTTCCAGAGATCCAATGACTTTTGCATCAACACTTGCTTTGTTATAGGGATCTGTTAAGACACATGTTTGGCTTTCATACAATGGAAAGATGATGCCTGTTGTTTTAAGGGCAGCTGCATTTGGTTTAAAGTAAACAAGTTTGACATCAACTCGTATTACTCCTGGGAGTTTTTGTAATACAAGTGCTACGATGGCTTCGGACCAGGTGCACCCACTTGCTTTATTATCGAATGAACCATATTTACTTTCAGTATTCCGAAAAGCAAGCCGTATCAACATACATTCGGTGGGTTTATAGAATGAGTAACTCTGCAAAATTATTTGTTCTTAAAATTTCATGGAAATGCAATTTTGTGCCGACAAACCTGTATTGAGTTCGTTCAGTTTGTATTTAGAAGCATATGGTCCAATAAAAAGGGCTGTATGGTGCCTTTTTTTTTCATCCAGATGTATACCAGCATCAAAAAAGCTTGGTATATTTATTCCGATAGGATTCGTCCCATTGGATCAGTATGAAAAAACCATGGATTCCAAAATGGGCTGAGTGCTTCAGTTTAGATATCTCGACATGGTCTTTTTGTAAACGTCGATTATTCTTAGTGCAGAGCTGTAGTTTATTTAACAATTGATCAATAGATTCTTTTAGATTTTCAAGGTGACGATATAATGTTTGTAAGCTGCGATTGTTTTCGTGAACGTTGATTTTATACCTCGCGATGTCTGAATGTTAGAATTCTCATCAAATTTTATCAATTTTATGTACATGGAAACATTTGATAAAGGTAGGGTGTCCTCCGCAGTGAATGCTTTATTATGTATATTACAATGTTATGCTATATTTATTGACAGTTCTCCTTATTGCGTACCAGCTGGATTATAAATGTCTAGGTTAAGGGCAGCTGATAGTTTATAAACATATAATTGAGAATTAGTTAGATTGTTAACACTTTGATGACTATTAGTTTTACTGTATTATTATTTATTCAAGGCTATAAAATGAATTGACTGATTAAAATAAACAATGCGTTACAACATACTGGAGAAGGAAACATGCCGTAACAGGTTTTTAAACATTAGCAAGCAGTAAGATTTAAAGTATAGCTATATTAATTCAATAAACAATATAAGTTTAAAGGATTTAAGAATTAAGTTAACTTAAAATTTGAATTCTGCTCTTACTTAGTAACATTCGTAACATTACTAAGTCCCCGCCAGAAACAAATTTTAGTGACGCGATTTGTCAATCGGGCCGGCAATGAAAATTTGCTCGTAATATTTGCCCATTATTACGATTAACAAACAGGAACGAATTTCTAAAATAAAAGCTTCCCAATATACGACCACACACGGTAGATTTCAGCACATCTCATAGGTTATTACTACAAAAGCAAAATGTTGATTAAAGTTAAGGTAATGTTCATATAGGTTATTGTTCGCATTCTTACTTTCTGATCGTTTTCAGACCCTCACCGGTAAAGAAATCGAGATTGATATAGAACCAACTGACAAAGTTGAACGAATAAAGGAACGAGTTGAAGAAAAGGAAGGCATTCCACCACAGCAACAACGTTTAATTTTCTCAGGAAAACAAATGTGAGTTATTTCACACAGTGATTGCATGAATGTATAAAATTCTATTGGTTTGCCACATTTGACTTGCAGGAATGATGAAAAGACTGCACAAGATTACAAAGTACAGGGTGGGTCTGTCTTGCATTTAGTGCTTGCATTGCGAGGAGGGTGCAGTCACAAAATGGCTAATATGTTGTAAACCATTTAAAACTTATTTAATTTAAAATGTAACTCCATTAGTTTGAAGCTTTGTATGTTATGAAACAACTGGGTGGAATTGATATGCAGAATGGGGAGTAAAGAATAAATAACTTTTTTAATAATAATGTGTTTTTGATACAATGTTAGCATAGGTTAGCATCATAGCTGTGTAGCAGGTCTGCTCATTCTTCATTCAGCTCTGGAGCAGTGAGTTGTGGGCAACAGTGTGCTTAGAACTTTTTTTATTAATCAGACGAGGACGTGTTTCAAAACTTCGAAAATGGACAGGGCATTGGTGTGTGAACAGTTAAGCATTCTGAACAGCAATTTGTGCAATGGCAAGTATAAATAACATAGTTAAACGAGAACTTCATGGGAAAAGAAGGGCGTTCAAAAGTAACCTCACAAAATTTCCCTTACTTTCCTTTGGCATGATGTATACAGTTAAAGATTAATTTCAAAATAATTTTAACAGGAATACTTCCAGAACTCTTTGATATATTGAAGATAAATATATCAAGGGTACATGAAAAATCAAGCGTATCTTTTGAAGAGTTGTATTATGGAGATTTACCTGAAGACAATGCCATCAGCACATATTTAGCGCTAAATGCATTGTTCTTAAATGAGTTAAAATTGTCACTGATGGCTTCAGATAATGAGTTAAATGTTCTCAGTCTTCAGCAAGGGCAAATTGTCCGTGAATCTCTCCGGGCATTTATTGCAATTGGGATTCGGATCAATTTACAACCTAAAGTACCACAGAGAATTGATGAGCCCCCAACTGACTATCTCAAAGAGACCAAGTCACTGACCACCGACTATGATCGCTTGTGTTACACTACTAAAACGCTTGTTGAGTTGCTACCCTGTGATATACTACGTCCCATAGTTGTAATGATTGATTTTGAAGCTGTGATGAGTGCCTTGTACCAGATCATTTACTGTCCCTTGAAGAAGGAGCATGAGGAAATATTTGCTGCCCAAAGAATAGCATTCTCTGGAATGCTGGAAAGTTGCGAGGAGATACTTTCTAAATTTACTTATACCAAAGAAACTATGTTGCTGCTCAAAGCAGATTGTAAGTGGCTACAAAAGGCTGTGATACAGAATCTCAATATGAAGTTGATTACCCAAGAAGGAATGAAAGTTATTGTAGTGTTATTGCTGGACAGTACCAATGGGTATGACGCTAGTGATAGTGCACGATGTTGGAAAGCGGTTGATGTCGTTGCAAGGTTGATTATGAATATGGAACATAAACCGGAGTTCCTAGAAGGCTGTCAGACGCTTCTTAAGCTGTGGAAGGAAAGTAAAGAGGATGCTGTGAGACCTTACGAGATGATTCTCGCTTCTTGCATCAAGATATTATATCTAAGGAGCGCGGAGCTGTGTTTTCAAATATTTATTAACAAGGTTTGTTTGGGATTTGAGGACTATGATAAGAATCATCGATTAAATCTGGACAAAGGTCAAAGGACCATACAATTGCTCAAATTAATTTGTACTGATGACCGTGTTCATGATACACCGTCATACAAAATGCTTGATTTTATCATTTATCCGGTTTTTTGCTATTATCAGTTTGCCATCCAAGATAAAGAATCTGGTCCTGCTTTCCATGACTTGGAAGCTATTTTGATCAACTTTATCCATGAATATTCCCAGCATGACGGTGGTCTAGAAATCATAAGACGCTTTATTCACCAAAATGGTCGTAACTCGTATTTTTTTCTCCATCGAGTTGACACTCTACAGAATTTGCTTAAAAACCCAAAGCGAATGTGTCCAAATTTTGATACCGTGGCGATCAATCTTAGTATGCTTATTAATTTGATCGATCTATTGAACTTACTTGCCATTCAAAGTGCTTCCAAGGTGTACAATATTCTGTGTTCCCTAGTAGAAGATGAAAAAGTGCAAGAGTCACTCATCACAAGTAAGAACTTTGTTGACTTTGTGGAGAGAAAACTTAATACAGTGGTTCAAAGAGGCGTGCTTTCTGATCCTGATTGCGAGTGTCCAGAATTCCGAGCTACTTTTTTCTTGGTCACGATCTTACAAACCTTGGGTCCGTTACCAATGGCGAGTATACGTACTCTGATGCCAATACTGCGAAAGATGCACGAGCAGTGCGTTGTCGCCGAAATGCGTGAGTTGGTAATTAGCGTTATCGATGGGATGGTGCGCTCTAAGGGTGCATCGGCATCATCTTCCCAGAACACGAACAATGCCAGTTCGGAGTGTCACGTGAGTGAATTCGATAATGCGGTTAAGGATGTGTGCGATTCGTCGTTGCCTGTGCGCGCATTCGGGTTGAATGCGATTACGAAGATGGTTAAGGAGAGAAATCCAGAGGTTTTGAAGAAAAAGCTTTTTGTGTTGAATATTTATCACGTAAGTCTGGAAACTTTGTTGTTTTCTAGGATCTATATTTATGGTAATTATTGATAGCAAAATGTAAAACACGAAGATTCCTTTATCTACCTCCCTGCAATTATGGGATTGTCAGAAATGGTAGTGATGTTTCCCGGTACTGTACTGGAAATTCTTACGGAGGAATACAGAGGTGATGACCCATTACTGACTATGCCTCTGAACGATACACATACCGACCTCGAGATGCGCATGAAGTTGGGCGAAGTTCTAATCAGAGTTTCACGCAACTTAGGTGAGTAATTCTATTATTCAGTGCGCCAGCAGCGTGCGTCGATCGTAATCAACTTCAGTAATTGTTAAATTACTCCCCGCCTCGCCGTAGTTAAACATGGTGAACATTTATGCAGATAACAATGTATTCCTATTGACTCATGCCAAATAATAGCAAACAGTTTATCTAATTAGGGCTACTAGTATCTAGAAACTAGTGTAAAATATGAAATTAAATTATATACAAATTCCAAATTGTTGCATATAACATGGCTTGATGATAGGCTTAGCTTACTGAAATTGCAATCTGTTACGGGTTGGGTTATGCCGTGTAATTGATTGCAAGGCAAGCAATTTAGTAGGATGACATTTCAACAAATCGTGGATCTCGCGAAGACAGAATGCGCTGCAGGCGTGCGGTGACGGTATAATCAGATGGCGGCCAATGTGAAACTGATGGCAGCTACAGAGGCGAATACGGCATTAATGATATTAACATTATTTAAGATGTAATGCATCTGAGCACCGTAGGCGGTGAGTGCGGAGCGTGCCAGCAGACGTGCAATCCAGTTTCTCATGGTTACCACATCATACACTCTACTTCACCTGGCATTAGGAGTACCTTTGTGCCATGGTTGCTGCTGGGAGCATGATGCTGGATATTAGAAGTTTGTAGCTGGAAGTTGCGAAGATGTGCAGCACGTGTGCGATATGTATCTTCTTGTGCTGTTCGTATGAAAGAAAATTTGCCTCTGAGTTACACTGAACTTGTTCTTTCGTAGTGCAGAAGCATGCCCAATTTGCCTCGTCTATTTCTAAAATAATTATTATTAGTAGA
>JAODGC010000001.1:4315200-4333278 GCA_027574925.1 Ecitoglossa quadriceps | reverse complement strand
ACTGAACTTGTTCTTTCGTAGTGCAGAAGCATGCCCAATTTGCCTCGTCTATTTCTAAAATAATTATTATTAGTAGAGATTACACCGAAGAGATTACATATAATAAGATATTATTTTTGTCGTGTTGGGTTTGTCGTTTGGTAAGCGATAATCGTTCCATGCTATTTATGCATTTAATACTTGAGAACGCATATAATATGAAGGCTCTTGTTGATTATGTAACTGCAAACGTGCGATACGAATCCTGGAATGTCTAGAGTTCTTCCATTCTTACAATTTATTTTGCAAATGTTCCATTGCGTCGTCTGCGATGTTTTAACAACTGTTTAACGGCACAATAAACCAGCAGGTAAAACATGTTTCATATTAAGTGTACGTGTTGATATCATCCGCGCAGTGTAAAGGAATAAAAGTGCTTTTAGCTATTTTCTGCATTTCATCGTGTCATCACTGCGTCCCGATGATGTGAAATGATAGTTTTGAACTTTACACCTCAGCGGAGCATCCGTCAATGTTTTGTTTAAAATAAGTAGAAGTTTTTTTGATTTTACATGAAACATCTGTTCCATCTTTAACAGTATTCAACATGAGAGTAATAATAATTTATATAAAGTTATAGCCTTCCTTATCACATGTTAAGTACATTAAATACAGTTATGCCGGCCGTACGCATGGAATAAAACGAATGTCTTTCACGTAGTCCGTTTTCCACATAATATGTTTATCATCGTTTATAATTTATTTAGTAAAGTGCGTGCTAGGTCCTTGGTGTGCGCTCGGCCGTAACTTTAGCTTACTCCTTGGTTGTAGATTACAGGAATCGCGCGATGTATGCACGAATGCAAAGTGCAATGTGTAATGCGTAATACCTATAATGTTCCCACATAATATGATCGTACATGGATGGTGAATTGCACTGGGAAGAGTGTACGGAGTTGTCTTTGAACTTGGTTTAAGTCAATCTCAGTGCACAGTGATGATGTAATGAGTGAGAAAGGAAGCGGTTCGTTACGAAAATAAAATTTGCATAATATATGGAAATGAATTTAGTGGTGAGGAAGATTCGAGAGCTGTGACTCTTTTGACTAGCAATGTACGAGCGTTTTTTGTGCCTAATCTGTATTATTTGTTATTATTTTGAAGACTTCACTGGCTGAGTTTTTAAGTTGTCCTATTCTATCGTGTCTAGATTAGGGATCAAATAGTAACTTATTCAAAGTAATATGACTTCATTCCTCAAGTAATTTTTTTTTTGATTTTAAATCCTTTTTCTATTAAAAGAACTAGCCCTTAGATTCATGGACCGATACCGTACTCGACCTCTCACCACTGTCCGCTCGTTAGCTGGGCTGGACTGTTTATTTGGCGGGGTATAGATTTCTCACTTTGGTTTTACCTACAATGCTCTTAACGAAGGTGTTGGCAGGGACTAGAACTGGCGATTTGTCGACTCGCAAGCCAGTGCGTTTCCAAGTGTGTTGCCGGTTTCCCGAGCTGTTCCAAATTTCCTTCAGATTAAAAGTTACAATGCGTTCATTATTCAAAATGGGCCTGCATATTTCCTTCGATCGTATTTTGCAGTATTTTATTTGTTGTATTGTTTACTTTGATATCTACTTCTGCAATTGAAGAAGGCAACATGCAGAAAATACTTTAGGATTAAATAATAAGTAAATTCATCTCAATGCAATGAATATTACTATTGAGATTTGCTCTGAGTGTTATGTGAGATTTAGAAATTAGAAATATCTGACCTTAGCTGAACATCAATTCGTGAACAATTGGGGAGGATCTAATGTGGATCAATAAAATATTCAATGCTGCAGTGCAGGTGCGAATACAGTGCAGTGGCGGGAGTGGATTCTACTGGCGTGGCGCAGAATGGTGTCCAAGACGGGGTTAGCAGGTAGTTGAGAGTTGTTTACGTTTTCGGATCAAAACAACAAGATCGAAACTGCTTGTTTTTTGGCTGCATATTGTGGGTCTGCATTGTGCTGCCCTCAGACGCACTTTCGGACGAGGTGCATTTGAATTGTGGTGCAAATGTAAGCAGCTGCACTCTTTCAATTTTTTTGCAAAGTCAGATTTTAAAATTATTAGCCATTATTGTCCGAATAAGGAAGCTCGTGAATAATTACTTCATTGCTAGTTAGGATATTGAACGTATTACATTCATTCATAAAAATTATTTCTCAATCTTATCATTAATTCCAATAACTACAGAAGTCTTACATTAATGACTCTGAACATCAAAGATTAATTCCTTTTCTTTTCCTTTGAGTTAACGTTAATTACCTCTTTATGTGTCCTACAAAATGTAATAAGCGCAATGGAAGCAACCGATGTAATTAGCGCAGTAATCAAACTGTATTTTTGCTTTACTTCTTCTTTCATCATTGGTAGACTAACAGGACAATCAATTGTTTTTCTTATTCTGTTCTTGTTCTACTTATTGACTTTGCATGCGCGCACGGAAGCCAGGATGACACTCTGCGCGACATTAAATGTCTTTGGCCGTGTAAAATAACTGGAGTCTGACATTGCGACTACATACTTAGTATTAACGCTTACTAATTGTATTTGCGGACGTGGGACTCACGGTTGATTATGTGTGAGCTTTCGTGAGTCTGTTGACGTGGGCGGGTTCTGGGAAAATGACAAAAACACATTGCATAGCAGAAAATACGGTGACAGTTTAATTGTACGGATCAAAGAGACAATGAAACATCAACTTGAAACAATAAATGCAGACTCATGTTGTGTTATAATGCTTTAATTTGTGAGAAGTTGTGCAGACGGTTATCATAATATTTGTTTCTTTTCAGGCGAGAGGATTTCAAATTATAAATCGCTTCTCTTCAATGCATTCATTGCTGGTACCAGGGATCCGGATCATCTCATGCGCACGTCGGCCTTGTCCAATCTGGCTGAATTATGTCAAGTTTTGGGATACCGAGTGATGCCGGTCTTGAAAGAAGTTTGTATTCTAAGCTATCATTGTGCTGTTTTGTTATTCCCATGCTCGTCTGCTCATTCATAGTCATCTTATATAATTAATAGGTACTCAAGTGTGTAAGCACAGTGATTCGGGAAGATCCTGCGGTGGAGCCTCGCCGAGCTGCCGTAGCTGTCATTCGTCAGTTGCTTCTAGGGTTGGGGTCCCAGACGTTGATCGCCTTGCAAGATGATATGGTGGCTTTGTACACGATGGTGCGTAGTATTTATGAGGGCGACGAGGATTCTGTGATGCGTTTGCATGCTCAACTGGCGCTCGAGGAGCTGGAGGTAAATATCGAGCAGATCAGGTTGCACAACCTATCGTGGCCCAACGAATAGACTTGTTTTTCTGACCCAACAAAGGGAGAAAATAAGTACCATATAGTATTATTTTCATGAGTTTTTATTATTTTTTATACAAACTGCGGATTTATAAGAAAATAATAAAATAAATAAAATAAATCGTACTAGTCTAGTTAAGCTATGCGTTGGGTGTCATACACACGTGCGCAATTAGATTGGAATCACATGAAATCACGAATTAAGGCCGATGTGGATCTAACAAATTTGGGTTTTGTTGGTGTTAGGGCCGCATCGGTTGTTATAAATTGCGCACGATGTAAGCACCCAAAGTACAAGTAAAGCCACAACAAATGCGCCGTTGGCGAATCACAAATTTCACCGTGAGACGAATACAATTAGAGACGACGAAATACCGTCTTTTTACGCGGTGTTGCAGCTTGACAATGAGGAGATTGAGCGCGTGTCACACTCCTTCAGCAGACGCGTTTTGATGCGTAGTCGGACGATCTCCATTAAGCCGATTGCGATGCCTACGAGCATCACTAGGAAGACTACGATCAGAGGCACTCGGAAGTAGAGCGTGTCTTCATCTACACGATGAGATTTGTTTTCTTCGGGATAAACTGAGATTTGCCAGATTATCACATTAAGGACATTAGCTCTAATTGAGTTGCATTTGAGTTGATAAAAATAGTATACAACTACTCACCTAAAGCTTCAGGTTTGTTGAGAACTCTGCCGGATCGTCCTCTATCTGATTTCTTTTCATAGACAGCATTGTCTTCCTCAAGCGTAACCTTTGCTTGTCCATGACCATGGTGTTTCTGTTGGTTGGGGAGGTTGAGACCAGCTCTTACTGTTAATGTCTCAGGTTGATAAGTACAAAGGACTAAGAATCTTCTTGTACTATGGGTTAAAATTGGGAGATTTTCTTGGACCAAGACGAATGTTGCTACAGTTGTTTCGTTCACAGCACTTCCACACTCTGCATGGCTGATTCTCAATGTGTAGGTATCCCGCGAACTGTGGGGTTCACCATCTATAGCGCATCGTTCTCCATCAGTGGCTTCAACAGCAATTCTACCTCCGAAATGGGGCCCGGTAGAGACCTCAATTTCAGAAGCATGAGGAAGACATTGAGTTGCTTTAGCTGAAACTAAATGCAACACAAAATTAACAACTTTATAACAAATATAAGGTAGATGCCAACTTACATCCTTTGGTTGGTATCACGATAATATTCTGATTAGTATCATCCCCATCAGCTCTATCCTCCCTTGCCCCTTTGGATTTCATCTTCACCTCAAAAGAATAGGTGGTAGCCATCCTTAATCCATTTATTTCAGTTGTATAAACTCTCAAGTCTTCTCCTGCAATGTCTACACCAGCAGCTTCAGCTCCAGGTTGATCTTCGATCAGCTTTGTCCGACACCGTTGGGATCCCCAAGATTGCAGCTCGCAGTACCGAATTTGGAAATTGGACGGCGTAGGGACGTTGAACTTATCTGTCTCCCAGTGCAGCTGCACCTTTCGGTAATCGGGCTCTCCAATCAGATTCTTCACGTCTGCGAACACGAAAAGACATGATGGATGGTGTGTGAGATTTAAATCACGACAGCCCAGCGTTAAAAAAACGTGCTGGAGATGCGTGAGCCGACATGTAGATTTCAAAACGCGTGCATTGAGTGTAATCATCACACTATTATTAGGCGCAGGTTTTTGCGGTAATTCGTGTAATCGCCATTATGCCTGAAGAGATGTGCGTGCGGCTAATCGACAGGACGTAGAGAGCGACGTATTAAATACCGTTTACGGTGGAAATTAAATTTAAAAATAACTGGATCTTTGACTGTCTGATCAGGAGATGTGTGTTAGCTGTGTATGCATGGTCAGTGGGCTGATGTGGGAAAGTGCCTTTTGCTTTTATTCTTGTTGGGGTGTAACAAATGGTCTTTATTTGGTTTTTTTCCGCATCTTTCTCTCCAGAAAGCACAGGGTAATTTGTAAGTAATTAATTCCTTCCAATACATCAAAAACAGTGCAATAATTTGTTATTTACAACATGGTTGAATATTTAAATTTCACTTCATTCTACTTAATATTTATTTAAAATTTATAACATCTAGAACCTTGTTTATGTTATCTCCTCATCGTTGATCATGGAGTTTGAGCTGCATTCATTAAAGAGCGCTAATGATAATAATACTGCATTTGAATAAACATTAATTAAACATTACTCCACAAGTTGCATTAGTTAACAGAAATGCAAATCATGTCGAAACGATGTTCAACCGCTAAACATTTCTGATGATATCATTGAGATAGCTAATTTGCTCATTTGTTATTTGTATAAATTAATAATATTCCCATGGAAACCTTTATTCCCTACTACCAAAAAAGTCCTAATTTTCAATTGATTATGAAGTTACAAAGTGAAAGGATAACTTATAATGATAACTACTTCGTGTCTTTAATAAAAACTTTGTTATAGCTATATTGTTAGTCATGAAACTGAGGAATGTGTAAAACAAATTCAGGTATTCAAACATATGCATTAACAAACAAGCCTGTATTCCATCTTGTCATTTTCTGGTTTCACTGGAATTCTAAGCACTTTGCATTCTTGATTCATGTGCGGTGTTAGTAGCATCAGCATTATTTGCGTTATTTATAAGATAACTGGATACTGCAACTGCACTTCGACAAACGCGCAATAAATTGCAAGTTCTGATGATGTACGGTTGTTCCAGCCACCATATAACTGCCTTGTGTTATGCCCATCACAACATATCCTAATGTCGTAATAACCATAACTAGTTATTAGTTGTCATTATTCCATGTGATCATCTAATGTGTTCGTTCGCACCTAGCGTGCTGGCCTCCTGCTATCCCACAATGCTACAAGCAAATGAAATCCAATGAAATAGCTATTTGTACGTATCGGTTGTTTCCTTCTAATTTCCTAATTTGCTTCTCCGCAGAATGAATTCAAAATGCGTGCAGAATTAAATGGAAAATTGTAAATTAGCTAGTATCGTGAGAGTTTGATTATTATAGATTTTTCATGGTCTAACTCTTCATAACTTACAGTTAGTTTAATATCATTTTAAGTCACAAGTTGAAAGAACGTAGGTTCCAACTTAGAGATAATATTGAATATATTTTCTCTTAGGATTTCGTCCCAGATTAACTCCTCTTGATATAAGAATCAGTGGAGTACAATTAATAATTTGCTTGTTTTGCTACTACTTTGATTATTTAACAACCTTAAGATGTCTGTTAATAATTATAGATTTTATTATTTTTCCCTCCTAATATGGTCAACAATTACACGTGTCGCTTTCGCTCGCACATCATTATTGAGAGGAAATCCTCCGATTTATGGCTTTCCGTCGCAATTGATTCGCGCATACCTATTGTAATTGCGTACTTGTGTTTCATACCTTGCGTACACGCCACCAATCGGCGATACCTGCACAAATGGCCATTACATCCGTAGTTGTAACTCTTCAGGTGTGCAAGTCCAACACATCCGACATTCATTACTCTTGCTTCGAGTAGAAGAGACGACGCAAAATGTAAATTGAATATAAAGAAACAACAAGTGCAGTAGAGTATACAAGCCCACAACGAGTCTGTCCTTGAACGCAGCGTAAAGTAAAACTCTACAAAACGGGAATTGCATATTTTATAATAATGTAATCATGCCGAGAGCAAGAAAATAATGACTTTATATAATAGGAAAATTGTTTTTGGTGCAGGTTTTTAGAGAGTTGAATATGTTAGTCTGGGATTAGGCCAATTAGAAATTTAATTTACTAACGCTCGTTTGCTTGGTTATCAAAGCGAAACGTCTTCAATTGCGATTACTTCGCATGATTACTTTAATCCATTTGCTCGTGCATAAAGTAAGCGGTGTTGTTACTTGAATTAACACTCATCGCAGTTGTAGGAACGAGAGTAAAAGTCAATTGGTCGTAATGATTATTCATGCTCGACTGGTGCACAATTTCCATTCACTTCGAATCGGGACAATGTCGATGCCGGACTTGTTGGATTGCTTGATTTACAAGACAAAAGCTCGGAAAACACGCTTGAATTGAGTGGAGCGACAATTAGCTGATTAGTAATTCGATAAATGTGAAAATGTTCAAGTGTGCTTTTACTGAATTCAATTATATTCCAAAGTAGTGGTCATACTTGGTGATTACCTAGTTCAAAAGTGTTGTAATAATTTTCAGCATATTCGAGCTTTTGTTAGCTTTTCCTGATATCGATCAGCACTATTATGCAACCCAATTAACAACTCATCCTCGCATCTACTTTCGCTGGTACCATTAGTCTTCACCATTGGTGCTGATTGTTCGTTTGGCGATTATTTGCTGGCATTTGTCCGCATTTGTTCACTTTTCATTTAGCTGAAAGCATTGTTGCCTGCAGTAGCAGTCGCATTGTGTACGTTTTCAGTTTCCTTGTGATAATAGCACGTCATAGATTTGTATGAATTGCTAGCAAACAGGTTCATTACAATTTGCTTGATATTTGTTATTTACATGTTCGTAATGCTCAGATGTATTACAATTTTTTGTGAACCTGCAACTTAATAAATAATGTATATATCAGTTTTTATTTGGATGTTTTATAGTAAAATGTGTTTTATTGCTGTAGGTTTAATAAAATTCTCCTTGAATTCCAGCAAGGGGAGTTTATTTCCAGATAAAACTATAGTAGATAAACCTGTCCTATTCTAGAAAAATTTAATTAAAATATAAAGCTTAGAAAACATTAATATAGTAATAAAATCCACAGTATTATGGTAGTAAACTGTTGATTAATTTTATATAATCATATTAAAAATATGCGTTACAAATTTTTTTTAATGCAGCAAACTTTTAATCACACATTGTTAGTGCAAAATTTATTTCTGTATATTAAAATATCAACCCCATTATAGTTTCCATTGTGTTCGTAATGAATTGTAAAGTGTAGCTTTCAAAATTTTCCTTAAATCATGGCCTTCTACTATGTCAGAGTGAAAATCAAGCAGGAAAAAAGTTGAGTACAATTTTGAGAGCGTCAGTAACTTTGGCGATGGTGTGTGTGGCAATTGCTTTTTTTTGGAAGGAAAACCGTTCGGTTGTCGGCGTGTGGCATGAATATTCAAAGAGTTTTCGAATAGTTATAAAATGTTAAATGCATAACAAAATTCTGGATGTGGTATACATGTATACTAGGTACACAACACACAAAAAAATTCCACTCAAGCTCAGAGTTTCTTTTATATACAAAATTAATTTTTCACAGCAGGAAATTGTTGTACATTATTTATTGAATGTTGAATAGTTGAGGAAACTACGATAACTTGGTTACTGGTTAGGATTATGCTCTGACTTGAACTTCTTACATACCTTTATTAGACAAGTCTAATACATTTTGATTTTCAAACTTGTTCTACATCCTATTTGGTTGCAGTGTGTAAAGAAGTCTTTTTCAGAATTGTGTCTAATTATGTCTCAATCAATTTCACATGCTTGACGTAAATTGCTGATTTGATTTGGAGCCAAAACAATTTCCGTTTAAACACCAACTAGCATCTTATGTCTGGTTTATTCTGCGTGCAAAAAGCTAAGGACGTACTCATGTCTCATGTACTTGGTGCTCGTGCTCGTAACCAAGTGGAATGAGCAATAGACAAGAAGACAAACCAACGGAACAAAAACTGAACATGTATATACACTCAACATGTTTCACGTACACAAATCACATCCTCATCTACATACAGCACGACATGTGCCTTTGCGCGCATTGCTTCAACAAAGGCAATATGTTTATGTGCATCTAGTATAGCATAATCGTCGTTTTTGTGGAGTGTTTCAAATAGTCTCGACTTTTGATGGAACGCGCATTGCGGAGCAATTTGTTGCGCAATTCGAGTTGTAATTGACTTCAACACGCAAGTAATGTGTTTCTTAGGCTGCTGCTCATAGTCATAGTAACCTAACCCTATAAAAACAGATGAGCTACCATAACAGACAAGATGGGAAGAAATTAAAAGGTTTTAAACAATAAGAAGTTCACGATTTGATCATAACTACGATGCAATAAATATACCAAATACGTCATTATCTTACTTATTTTCTGTATAACGATTAAATGTACTTATGAAATAATCATTTATGAATCATAAAATGCTTGCCATTACTTGATAGAAAAATGAAATAAGCATGTTGCGGCATTTTGAAGGAGGTTAGCGTAATTGCTAGCTTTCAACGTGAGTGTAATTTGACGGTAATTGCGTGCTGTTTAATTGGAGCATTTTATCAAAATGCTCGTTATCTTTATAACGATGGGGAGTTTTTTTTTTTATACAAAGAACAATTCTTCACGATTGTTAGTTGTAGTTGTCATGAAGCTTGGCTTATGAGAATCCAAAATTTTTACCATCCTAAGAAGTTCTTTTGAAAAGGAAAACAAAAATTGTTGAGTACAACCAGAAGCTGTGATACATAACACGTAGTTAAATTTTAAATGTGGGTAATAAGCAGAATTTAATGGATGGGTAACCTACACTTATTAGAACGCGCACTCTACGAAGTGCTTGCAGTCTTAGGCAAGATGCGCTATTAATTACGATAATTGCGACTTAATTGCACCTTGCGGCGAGGACGCCAAGGTAGGCAAATCTAGATGCATGAATTTTGTGTAAAACTAGTTACTTAGTAGCTGGCGCAAGAAACCAAGTAATTTTTGGTTCAAATTAATTTTCTTCAAGATAATAAATTTAATTACTTTCAATTCCTAATTAGATGATTTGATGAGTAATGCCAGAGGAAATGTTGATTTACTTACAGGATTTCGAATTAGCTTGAGCAGCGTTGTTAAAATCACAGAAACATAGAATTAACAAGAGTAACTTCAACATTTTGCGCTAATTAATTAATTTTTATTAGTAACAATCGCAATTTCAGTATTTCCGTACTATTTTTTACTTTTGGATTATAAGTTAGATGCTAAGGTCCAATGAATCCAATTGTAGGCAACTTTTTTAGCACTGATTAAATCCAGTATGAATTTATCTCATTATTGGCATCATTATTAATACTTTAATTATGAACAATGTCTCGTAATTATACTAATATAGTGGTTTATTTGAAAAAAAAGTCTTGGTTGGTTTAAGTCGAAGATGTGCCTTCTGTTCTATTGTTTATCGAGTGTTTTCTCGCTTCCTATCACTGCAGCACGCCTTTTCTTTGCTCACCGTGACACCGCGTTCGGCAGCCGACAGGTAACTAACTCTTTCGGTGCTGGTTTTGTTGACGATGGCCATGTGCGGTGGGTTTTTGCCCGATGGAGGATTACTCGGTGGTGATGGTGAACGTTCGCGGCGAAGAAGAACGCGACCATAGGAGACGCACTGTAGAATACACGAGCGCTAGACAGTAAATAGTAACATTTACAAAAAAAAAAACAAGAATTTTATTTGTTACAAAACATTTCTTGGGCATATGGTATGCAGAAGTATGTAAATAATTAACGTGGGTGTTGTGATACATGTAGGAAGAACTAAACAGAGAATTTGTTTGTATTAGTAATGTTTTTTAAGGTTTTTGCGTACACCATGTAGCGATTAGAAACGGTGAGCATTTCAAGTGTCATAGGTCATTTTTTGGTTGAAGTTTCTTAGGTGCGGGAAGAATTTAAACGTTGGAAGCTTTGATTTATTGATGGAAGGTTAAAAATCATTGTTTAATGGTAACTGAAAGCTTTTTAAAGCTGTAAAAATATTGTTAAAATAAATAGTAAAGTAAAATACTATAGAAAAAAACACCAGCATTGTGTAATATTTTTTTTAAAAAATTTGTATCTTTGCATGCATTTATAAAACAATTTACCCAAATTTCAACATTTAAAACGGTATATAATAATCCTAACATAGATATTTTAACCAGAAACATATAGGTTACTCATGTCTGTCTAGTAATGCTGGTAACAAAGCAATTACACGTGTATTTTCCTTCACTAGAAACTCCATCGTGCATACGTGAAGCGAAGAACGTCTTCAGTGCCAGCAACTGTACCGAAATGACGTTAAACGCGTCGTCAGGTCTCTCGTGCTGTACATCACTCATTTCATAGTGCACACACGGCCCTCAACTCATTACACACGCTTGGCAGTTCATTGTTTCTCGCACGGCTAATTGTTTAGCGCAAATTGCGCCCCAGGCTGCATGTGGTACGGCGATGCGAATTTGCGTGCGCGTTTTCAGCTAATTTCCTCTCAGCAGGCTTGTCCAGCTTGGAACCAGTTGTGGAATATAAGCATTGAACAAGTACCAGCATCTTGTTGCAGAGTAATTCGAATTTTTTTTCGTACGCATTTTGAATTGGGACAATTCTTAAATTAATACCGTTGGACTGTTTAGAAAAGTTACACTTGAGTGTAGAGTGAATGATGTTTTTAATCATAGGTTACCACTAGTAGTTTAGTTTGGCACATTTCTTTAGCAATTCAATTCGTTGGATTTTTTTAAATTATCCAATGTATGAAGAGCTCAAGGCTGCGCCCATGTCTCACACTGCTCAAACTCCCATGACATGCCACAAGGATGCCGATTGTTAGCTGAAGAATCCAGCAACGAATCGCGGCACATCCAAACAGTTGCAGATGGGTCGATGATCTTACCAAATACAGACCGCTTCTACATCGGGCGATCGAAGACCACATCAACATCTTTTACCTTACTTACTTTAACTTCTTTGCCGTACGACGGATAAAGCCATCCAAAGACAAGACATGACGTCGAACATAACACGCGACTGGACACATATGGGTGGAATAATTCTATTTTCCAGTGTATAAATACAACTGGAGGTGTTTTAAGATGTTTTAATTGTTGATCATGCAATAATAGTACTGATTTTGGAAGTAGAAATGTACAGTTGTTTGTAAGATTGTCTTATCATTAATTTATCGATTGTGTTCTAAGGTAATGGAACATTGATATCACTTTTGAGGTAAGACTTTGTTAAAATCGTTCATTTGTGAAGTAAACTAATTGAGCTTTACAATAAATATGGGTTATAACAGTTTAATTTATAAAAATATAATTTTCTTGTTTATTAGAAACTTTTATTACTCATGTTGTTCAATGAAGAAATATCTTTGCCTATTTTTTTCTAAAGCGTAATACGTTGAAAATCAAATTAAAAAATGTTATCCCACCAACACTATGCCAACTAAGTTGTTACTGTAAACAACTTATGTTTGGCTGGGCTTTGTGCATTATATATTAACGTCGGGTTAACAAGCAAAGTTGTAAACTGAACAAACTTTGCTTTCGCTCGCGGAGTATAAAGGATTTTATGCGATTTTGATAAACTCATGCCTGGAAGGTGCAATCTTTATTACATCCGCAGTCGTAAATTAGCAACGTAGAATTTGTTACTGCTGCGAAAACACGAGCAGTAATCAGGCATTTTAACATAATTTATAAATTAGATTATTAGCCATTAGTTTATCTACATCAGCTGTTAGAAACGTCACAGACAAAGAATTGAGGTTATAAACTCATCAATTCAATCAGTCAGTTAAAATATATTTGTGGAACTGTGAGGAAGTCGGCGATACTTGTCTGATTGATTGAAGCAATTGCTATAGACTGCACCTTCCAGATAAGTTACCATAAAGCTCCGTTGTTGGTAATTAAATAACAAAGACATTGGCGGAGAAATAATCAGGCGGATGGCAAGCGAATTAAAAGATGCGCTGTGGCGCATTAGGTATTGTTGAAATTCCCCTTCATTAGATTGAATTACGGCATTGTTCATCTCGGTGCGATGATAAATCGCAATCGTATGATAAATTAATTGCCGCGTGCGTACATGCGGCAAATGCATACATGCGCCTGTTGCCGGAATTGAAGCTGATTTTCTTCTCCAACGGCACTTGCACGCTGCAGGATGAGGAGAGCTATCCCGAATAACGGACGCGTTTTACACAAAACCCAAATGCAGCAAGCGGGCGGCGAAGAAGTGCAAAGATCATGAGATCACGATGAGGATTTGTTTGTAAGAAGAAAGGAGTTTTAGCTGCACACAATTGCGAAGAGAGAAAGAAGAAGAGAAGATAAAATTAACAGTAACAAGTTTGTGCTCAAATAAGCAACACTCTAAGGCAATTGGACAATTAGTATTGAATATTTATGCGCAATTAATTATGAGAACTAAGCATAGGACCAGCTAATGAAGGAAATTGATATATTTTCGAAGAGAGTGATGTTGCGACTGGAGTCGTTGAATATGTAGTTATTAGTTTTATAATAGTTGTAGGGGCTCCTCGTTGCCAAGTGTGTAATTTATCGACATTCTGTTAGGTGAAATCATCGCAAGTGGCGGCGGCGAAAACAATCCACCGCACGTCAAGTGCAGCGTTACGGCAATTGTGCTTGATTTTACGACCCAATATTATACGTTTGCTCCAGCATTGTGGCGAATGCATTCGCAACAAATGCTTCTTCTTCTTGCGCTTTTGTTTCGTTGCAAAAGTGCTAATTCGGAAAAGTTCAAAATGAGTTTCTTGTTAAAAATTCATCTTTTCCATGCTTTATCCGATTCCACTTTAATCATTGTAATTTGTATTCTGATTTCCTGATGTTTGTTTAGTTGCATACATCATGTTTGTAGGCAACACTCTGCATATTGTACATACTGCATATTTGCGCAATGGACATTTCAGATAGTACACGCATAGTGTACTTACAGTTAGACATGAGTGCCGTTTTTCCGTCGCCGTTTGTAATTTTATGCATATTCTACGCATTTCCACGTTAGCTGCAACCAGCAACACACCTTGCATAAATCATCCTACTAAAAGAGTAACATTTTTCACTTTCCTCTTTGAAGTCAAGTCGTAAATTTCATTTCCTCAGTGTTTTTGTTTATAGCTGAAACGTATCTACGCACTCAACTTTAACAACAAGACAAACATTCTAAAGGTTTCCAATCGGACTGCACAATAAGAACAGAAGAAGCCCTTAGAATTGAAGAAACATTTAAATAATGGAAAGCTTCCTGTTCTTTGTCTGCGTAGCAAAGTGGTAATAATTATAATGCACTCATAATGCTAATGCAACCATGCGGATGTAGATTTCATGCGACGATGCAAGTACTTGAAGACGAATAGAATGTGAGAAGAAGACGCAGAGAGGAAAATGAATAACGTGATTCAAACTGGCACTCATTAGATGATTAAATTTATGTATTTTTAGCAACTCAAAAATATAACATTTTTTCAGAAGTAGCTTATCGACATTTAAAAGGAAACTTTCAACTTTTGTTCATAATAATACTAATTTTCTAGCAAAGTGTATATTTGAAGAACTTAGGTTTGAGTTCTACTAAAAATATATCCAGTAAAATTTATGCTTCAAAATCCTGTTTTACTAATCGCTAATAATCACCATGATACTTCTTGCAGTGTAATGGGATGAAAGACAAGTACGGTGTCTTTACAGGCTCCACAAAAAATCAGATTTTTTATTAATATTTTAAATCCTACAAAAATATTTTTACAACTTAAATTGTAAGCTCTTATTTAAAAACAATTCCAAGGTACTAGTGAGATATACAATGAATTTGCATAAATTTTATTAATAAATCTCAAATGTCATATTTGGCACACAAATATACGCATCGGCCGTGTTGCTCAACAACAAAAACTCAAATGTACAACATTTACATCATAATTGGCATTACAATATAACCACATATGTACAATGAAATTCCCAAATGGACACAATGTCTATCATCTGACAATTTGAAATGGTTCAAATTTGAAGCACTGATATTGATAATATGCAAGCAATACCATTCAATTTCCAACTTACCATCACCTCCTTTCCTTCTTTTCTCTTACCTACAATAGAATAGTAATATGCCAAATGTTACTTTGTTTCACTGCTATTCTTATTATGTCTATCTAATAATATTGAGTGTCTTTAATGCTTGTTGCGACTGTATTGTAATCATGATGGAGTAATAATAATTTGTCCATTACGCATTTTGTGCTAGTGTAATAAGTCTTGACTACAATGTATACTAATTTCTAGTACAATCAACTACAGTGTGATTAATTCTAATAATCGTAATTGTAGTCATATTGCTAGTAATTACTCCAATAATTACTACGCACTTGAGTGTTGACTTGTAGATCTATAATTAGGCATTACTTTTCCCCTTTTTTTTTGCGATAAATACTAAAACATTGGATGGTGTATGAAAACAGGATGATAAGTTGTGAACATGTTCTTTTAATTAAGAAATTAATTAAAAGTGTAATGATTTTTTTTTGCCATTTTGGTCCCCTTATCCTCTAAAAAAGCCAAACTACATTTACTACTATATTTACAAATTACCTACTTTGTTTATGAGTCTTAAATATTAAAACTAACTGGGGAGCGGCATATTCCTGTGTGTGCTGCTTAATAATTTCAAAGGGAATTACTAGATGTCGCTCTAATGACAGTTATGAAGGTAGATATTATATCAATACAGTAACAACAACAATGATTCGTGGACGTTTTCGTGTTTCTCTCTCTCTCTTATTTTTGTTTTTAATAATTCTGGTATCGTTAGTACATTTAATAACTGAATACGTTGCCATTGGGTTTTCGTAAATGCGTGGATTGTTTTGATATATTTCGCAAAACATTTGTGCTTGATTTTGGCTAATAACTAATGTATTATTCATGATACAAGTAATTGTTGTCAACTAGTCATTGGCTTTGTTAATTAATTTATATATGGCATTTCAACGTTGGGTAATGAGCTATGATTATTATATAGCTTAATTTCCAAAAATATCATTTTGTTCTTTTGATGCAATGATGGATTTATGAATATTATATGCTCAGATGATGGTTGTTTAAGAAGAAAGAATTATCAATAGAAGTTGAATATTTTTTGAATGCTGTGCTCAAATGTACAGTATCAATTCTTGTTGAGAGTCTGATATCAGTGAAGATCCCAACTTTGACATTTCGGCACATTGCAAGATGGTTTCGAATGTTTGTTGGAGAGGTGTGTGCTGTAAGTGGTTTCCTGCTGAATGATTCGAATCATATGCGTTCTTTTTTGAACGGTTTTAAATCATTAGTGCTGTGTCATTTAAAATTATCAACTAAAAGCCATCGCAGAGCTTTAATAAAAGTAGGATTTATACTATTTTATTCCTTCGCTTTGCTTGAAATTCAAACCTGGACTATTTCTGGAACATTCTAATGTATACCCGATAATTACTACCGATGTTATTTGAGTAGACGCAAGATACCCTAGGATATTAATTACGACACGATGGGCTCTAATTAATCCATGCTGCTATTACCTTCCAGCTTAGCACTGTCAAGGTGTGCATCAAGAGCAACGGAAAAGCATCATTACCGAAGCTCTTGTCTTCCTCAAAGAGGTTTATTAAGATGATAGCTATCAAAGTTTATTCATAAATTGCTGTTTTATCTCCCATGATTTTTTCGAATAAAACTCTCTTCTAATATTGTGAAAAAAAAGCTTGCGTTGTATTTGTTAGTAATGTATAAGATAAATATTTTATTTTGTGTTATTCACATAGTTTGTTAATGAAGTTAGTTATAGGTTAGTATCTCAATAGACCCTTCTTAGTACACTATTTGAAGATTCACGATCGTTGCGTTTGAATATTTTCTCATTAATGTTGTCATTAGTTAACGAATTAAAAACCCTGTTGTCCAAAAATATCCACATTAATATACAGATTAATAAGTTGACTTGATTGATAATTTAATGTATTTGATGGTTCTTTAAGTTTAAGATATGATTTTAGGTTTTTACTGACTCTGCATCTCTTGAATTTGTTCACCAAGTCAATGTACATGTTGTTCAGTTCACGTAACTAACAAATAACAATCTTCTAGATACGACCAACTCCTAACAACATTGACCACTTGAAGTTGTTGCAATTGTAAACATGTGAATATGTGAAAATTTGAACAGTTCTATGTTGTCATCATCCCGATTTGTGAAAATTCCCATTCGTTTCGATAGAGCAGCATCATCTGTATCCGTTGTCAATATTCGAAAATATTGCATTTCCCACATGTTTGCACATTGCTAAGCGTCAAACTGTAAGCTGTCATATTCACTTTTATTTCTTCTATTGCAACCTGCACACACGTCACACTCGAGTGTCTCGCGTTTAATTTTACAGCACGGTTGATGTCACCATGTTCGTGTTTGCACTACCTCCATTGTCGGTTCCTGTTCCTGGGCCAGCGGCCGCGGTGGTTGTTGCTGACGTGTCCGAAGTTGCTGCGGTTGTCGCTGGCTGGGCCTGCTGCAGGTCGCTGTAGATGTTGCTGGGTCCTTCTACGCTGCAGACGGAGTCTTCCGGTGTGCGGGACGGTTCAGCTTCGGTTATCTCCAACTCGACGGCTTGCTGGGACGTGGGGGCGGCTTGTTTTTGATTGCGGTGTTTTCCGTAGAGATTCTGGCGGCAAAAAACATACAGTGACAGGTTGAATGTACTGCTTACAAGTTAGGAAACTATTGATTTCCTGGATTCTTAACGAATGGCTATGAAACTAGACTAGATTTGATAGGAAGTCAATTATTAGATGTGATTCCCACTAATTATGATCTAATAAGACTTAAATCACTACCAAACACAAGTTTATATTCATCTTTTTGTTTCTCTTTTCTCTTGTAATTAAAGACACGATTTGCGTTTTAATTCCGATATAAAGAGAG